>OY754987.1:26077921-26274957 GCA_963576475.1 Molanna angustata
CAAACAACTTCTGCGCACCAGTGAAATGAAAATACTGCGATGCATAGCTGGCAAAAGTCCTCGTGATAGAGTCAGAAATACAGAGATTCGAAGAATCGAAGACTCCAAAACGAAAAGAATGTTTCAACAATAATAATTTGATTTCTTTCAGTTTTTCCCACTTAATGTATTTTTTGGCTGTCATCTTTTTTTTTGTGAACTTTTTACTGTGTAGGTAGATATGTAAGTAATATTTTTTTATTGTTAAGGTTGATTTATGTGTATTTTTTATTGTTTATATTTTTTCTATACCGTATGTGTTATATTTTTGGCATTGTAAAATGTACAAAATTTACAAACTTAACTGATAATTGCTTCGGAACAGACTCTGTCTAGTGAAGCAGTTATCTTTAATATATTTGTTTTTTTAATATTGTGCTACTAAATAAATAAATATAAAAAAAAAAAAAAATAATCTGCGAAGCTGAGGACATCGTAAGATGGGGCGCCAAAGAAGAAGGTACTGGAACGAACACGTCAGCCGCATGTCCGAAGATAGGATCCCAAAGATAGCCCGAGAAAACGTGCCGGAGGGGTCTCGACCACGAGGACGCCCATCAAAAAGATGGCGAGATAGTTGGCAGTGCACATCACAGGAGGCTGAAAATGCAGCATAAAACAGGCCCTGGGCCTAATAAAAGAAGAAGAAGAGACCCAATAACAAGTTGCCACACTCTGGAGACTAATGGTATTAATTGTCTCAGAGATCCAGACTGAAAACGCAATTAAAAACTGTGTCTCCACGGAATCGGACCTTTTGGATCAACAGTCAGATATCTTACCAACTGAGAAATAAATGCCTATATCTTTAAATATAATTCTTCTGTACGTGTGTATGTCACTGAACTCTTCCTAAACGGCTGAACCGATTTGATGAAATTTTTTTGTGTGTGTTTATGTGAGTCCCTGAATGGTTTAGATTCACAAAATGGAATCTTACACATTAATATTATAAAAGGAAAATAAAAAAGTGATTTTTTTATAACTATAAATTGTAATAGGTGGTGCTAATGTCGAATTAGCAATGTTTTGTTTTTTTCCATCTGACAACACTAAGAAATCTGACCATATAGGTATGCTGTATTGCAATTATTATATACGAAATGACAATCAATATAACTAAAGTGTTTAGCGGCTCATCGAACAAGAAAATGTAAGTTTGCTCAGCGAATAATAACATCCATATGATTCAAATATATATTACATATATTTTTTTGTTTCACAAATAGTTCGGGCAGGACAACGTCTGTCGGGTCCGCTAGTGTACATATAAAGAGATACTTCTAAATATCTAATAACTTCTGGGTTCTTCCATCTTTTTTGTTTTGTTTTAATTGTGTTCTTATTTTTATTTTGTAGGTATGTATTATACTTCGCGGTTCATAATTGTATGTAATAATTTTATTTATATTATGTCAAAGCCCATTTAGGGAACTAAGTTTAGTTTGTCGGTCGACAATTCTTGATAGAACTCCATTGTACGTTGATATGTTATAAAAATATAAAAATACTTGGCTATAGTTCTATTGTATTTATTATATTATTGACGCGTTTCGTGCAAAGCACATCGTCAGAATAAATTCTTTATTCTGACGATGTGCTTTGCACGAAACGCGTCAATAATCTAATAAATACAATAGAACTATTACCAAGTGTTTTTATATTTTTATAACATATCAACCCATTTAGGGAGTTTGAAATAAAAATAAATAAATAGATATATCTTTATTGACAAACATTTTTCCAACATCTATAGATGTTGAAAAAATGTTTGTCAATAAAAATATCATTTAACACCCGAAAGGGAAACAAATCCAATGTTTGCGTATATGCAATTAAAAAAGAATATTCGAAATAAATATATCAACGGATGGGTCGGTGGCAGAGCGGTTAGCACGCTGGGCTAGTAATCCAGAGGTCGCGAGTTCGAATCCTGCCTCGACCGATTTCGTTCACCTATGGCACAAGCATTTATTTGCTTATTTTAGGGAACGTTGGGAGATGTATATGTACTTGTTTAACAAGGACATATTTAATAAAAAAATGAAGTTTTTACACACAAAATCATCTCGACGAAACTCATAGTACCTAGATAACTTTAATAAACACTCTCAAAGCGATTTTTAATGAGAAATCGATAAAAAAATATAGTAAATATACTCTCTTTTAATTTTTTTCTCTTTGTAAATTTTTTTATATTTCTTACTCTTTTATGTTATTTTTTATCAATTTATTTCTCACTTAATTAGTACTGTACCAATTTAACTAAGAGACTTCACGTTGCTCGGGTTGGTTGGAAGAAATTGCCTTATGGCAATATACCTGCCTTTGTACACATATAAATAAATTATATAAAAAAATAAATAAATAAATAAAAAACTACTGAGAAATCATTATTTACTATCCAACATTCCATAATAAATATGGGGGAGCTAAAACACAAATTTCATAGTCAATTTATACGATTTTTCATTTTTTTATAACACATCCGAATAACAATATATTTAGAATATTGGGTTCGGGTATTGACATAAATGACATGGGCAAGGAATTGTGTAGAATATAGGATGTAGAATATAGAATATATGAATATTGCCTGTTAAACTACCGCCTGTGTGACCTGTCATAAATTCACCAAGTCCAAAAATCCTGAAAAGTCCTTCGGGGATATAGTGAACGACAGTTTCAAGATCTCTGCTTAGAGGGTGAACTTGCGGATTGCACGAAAGCGAAATCGACACACTGTTATTTAATTTATTTTATTATTTATATAAAAATACCTGATTTACAGATTCCTAAGACAAAGTCAACTTCTGGTAAAAGACATTTTCAATCCTATTGATTCTCAAAACATTCAATTTAATTTCATTGGAGTTGAAAAGGCTGAAATCATAAATACATTTAAAAACGGTGTTAACGAAAAAAACTTTAATCTTCTTCTTCTTTTTTCGAATGTTCTTCGAAAACTATGCCTCCTGGGATGACGAAGTCCAACTTTCCTTCCATCTCTTGGGTAGTCTTCCGGGTAGGCGGCGGCCAAAGGGGATTTCATTGGCCGCTATATACGCAAGTTTATCACTGTCCAATCCTGGCTAGGTGGTCCCTCCAATGTCTTCTTCGGGATCTACTCCACCGAACGATGTCCTCTATTCCACATGTTTTCCTTATTTGAACGTTGCAAACACGATCTCGGAGAGTTTTTCCTGATTTTATAACCTTCATTTCCGTTGTCCATTTCTGTTTTCCTTATTTGAACGTTGCAAACACGATCTCGGAGAGTTTTTCCTGATTTTATAACCTTCATTTCCGTGATCGCAACATATCAAGAGACGCTAAAGTTGCCATTCATAACGCAATCGTAGTGCCAAACCTGACGTATGCAAGTGAGACCTGGACATGGCAGAAGTCGCAAGAAGGCAGAATAAATGCAGTTGAAATGAGATCGCTTAGAAGAATTTGTAACAGAACGATGTATGATAGAGTTCGGAATGAAGATACAAGGAAAGAATGTAAGATAAAGAAAGATGTAATTAACAGAATGAAAGTTAACACATTGAGATGGTTTGGCCACTTGGGGAGAATGAACGAAGAGCGCCTGACGAAGAAAATATACAAAGCTGACAGGAACGGAATAAGAGGTCGCGGGCGCCCAAGAAAAGGATGGCACGATCATGTAAACGATATTTTGAAAGATGGAAATGTAACAAGCGTGAACAACAGACGAACATGTATAAGACGATGTATGAATGTTGATGAGGCGATGAATGCGTGTCAAGATAGAAAAATGTGGCGTTCGGTTCTCTCTGCCTACCCCGTGAGGGACATGGCGTGATGGTATGTATGTATGTATGTATGTGTTTCCGTTGTCCTTAAGAGCCCCTTGGTTCTTACAGTGTTTGCTCGCGCACAACATACGTCATGATCGTTCGCACGCATGTCTCATATATTTTGACCTTACTGTCAATACGCATGTGTTTAATTTTCCAGATCATATTTTATAGACATGCAGATAAGACACCTTGGAGGTTGTTTGGATAGAGATAGTAATACTTTAATCAATCAATTAATTACTTTTCAAAAACTTACTATGACGGAAATTCAAGCGCACTAAAATCAAAAACATGTTAATGATAAGCCCATGGAAAAAGTAGGTAATAAGTTTCAAATATTTAGGAGTAGAAATTTGCAGCCATACCTATACACTGAAGTCCGCGAACAAGTCAATAAAGCATCTGTCGTAACTGGATGTAATCGTTAAATACAATTTTATTCTACATATTTCTTCAAAATTTCATACATAATCTGATTTTATAGAATTTTTATAATTGCTTGTAGATGACGATTAAGATTTGATAATGATCGAGTACTGATTTATACAATACCGCGAAATTAGATGGTTGGTGGCATGGCGTTTATACGTCATATTCATGTATAATAAGTTGTCAAAGACGGTTTTATTGCCATATAGTGATTTTTTCCAACCAACCCGGTCAAGTTGAAGTTTATATTTGAATTGGTACAATAGTAGGTATTTACTGAGAATAAAATGAGAGAATTATATGTATGGTGGCTGTAGACGTGCTGGATGAGTAATCCAGTAGTCGCGAGTTCGAATTCTGCCACGACCGATTTCGTTCACCTACAGCACAAGCATTACTGCTTAGTTTGGAGAATGTATGAGGATGTATACGTACTTGTTACAAAGATAAAAACATATAAGGATCATGTCATGAGTAGCCCCACCTACTGGTTCAACATATTACTAATTAATTGAATAAATCACTCTGCCTCTAACTGGAGATTGCATTTGCTGGATCCCGCATCTTCAGCAGAACGCGCTGGATCCAGCGGTGTGGATCCACAATGAATTGATTTTCAAAATAATGACGTATGACTACGTTGTTTTAATCAAACATTAAGGTTACATGCAAAATTGTAACAACTCTTACAAATAAGGACTGTTGCTTTCATTGCTTACAAATAAACCAATCTCTGAATAGATGACGATACAAAATGGTTTCTTCGTTATTTTATAGATGGCAATAGTTCTAATGTCTTTTTTTCAGATGATTAGTTACTCATTATTCAAATATTTAGAATTTCCAAAATTTGCATGAATAAGGGAACTCAGCAAGAAGGCATAATTGTTCAACGTTAAATAAAGTGATCACATAAACCAGCTGGTGACAGGTCGTAAGCCCTGTAGGTACCTTAAGTTCCTGGTTCTTCTATAATATTCCAACTTCGTCTCTATTGAGATGTTTAAAAGTTTGTCAAAGAATCTTCATTTTTTGTAAAATAGTTGTAATACTAGTATCTAAGTAAGACATATATTATGGAGATTTACCAACAATTTAATTAATATACAAAAATATATAAACGTAATAATTTTGCACGGCAAAATTAAGACAATTAAGAGGAGATATGATTAATTCCTACTATTTTCAATTGACTTAAACATACTTGACTACAACCAAGTTGTCTTATTTTTGTGAGAGTATTTAAGTTTTTTTATTAAAAATCAAAAAGTGCTGGATCCAGCAATTTTTAAAAAAATCCTGCTGGATTGAAAACGATGCTGAATTACAATCCCTACATTCAACCCATTTAAATATTCGACGTATAATCGATAACCGTCCGCTATCTTCTTTAACATTTTTATATATACATAGGTATATTCTGTTAATATGCAAACTGGTATCTGGTTGTCCAATACATATTTTCCTTTTTATAATAAATTTATCCCCGTATTTCACGGCCACTAAATCTTTATTTGCATTTTTATATCGCATTTATCACTGGAAGTGGCACCGTCACATTCTAACACACACCGGGGAATGCATCAATCACACGACCCGTGTTAGAATGTGACCCTATTAACATCGTTACCATACATCCCCATACTAAATTTCACAATAATGTTATGCCGAGAAACGACAGGGAACATTCTTATGCCTTTTATGCCATACATTGTACATGTCCCAACCGATCGCATCAACAATATTAGACATTGTATTATTATACCGTGCCTTCAACACTTTTTCTAGTATCTACCTTTATGAACATTTTATACACCTTGGGTAGAGGACGACAAATTAGAGAATTCGGGTGACAATTTTATTTGTTTATTAAAGGGACAAATACAGTCTTAGAAGATAAACAGAGAAAATACACAACAACATTAAATTAGACTGACATTTAAATTTTAAATGTCAGTCTAATCTCATAGACAACTATTTATCTCTTTTCTTCGTACGCAATAATACGAAATGCTACGCCATCGACCTTAAGTTTGGCGTAGTATTTAGTATTTAGTTAATGATGTCTCTGCAACGCAATTGCTAACTTAAGAATAATAAATACTTCAGTGAAGTTAAGAGTTAGTATTTAGTTACCTAGGACTGTGCATTCGTGTCATAGGTCCGAATGCAGAGTCCTACCTAAATACTAAATTCTAAATACTAACCATGTTTTCATTGCACAGTCGCTCACTTAGTTAGGAGATCACGTGGCTTCCTAACTGAAGGATGTTACGACGTTTTTCTATGAGAATTGCATTGCAGAGACATATCAAAATACTTAGCCCATGCGCATCGGCGCGGCGTAAACTAACATTTGCAAATTGTCAAAAAGTAAGGTTGATAGCGAGGAACCTTACGAGTGGTTTAATAAGAGATTTTTTCGGTGGATGATTTTATCGGCTTCGTTGAATATGTATTTGGTAATTTTATCAAATCAAATACCAAACAGAGAATTCAGCGATCCATACGAGATGCCGAAAATTCGATGGAATTTCAAAAAAATCGTGAAATCGAGCTGTCAGTGTGAAGTTGGTTACATATATATGTTTGTGTTGTTATAGCAAAAAAACATTTTAAACATCAAACGACAGAAAAGAGATAGATAACTTTCTCAGCCCATAAAAAGCTATATCTCTTTTCTTCATACACAATAATGTGAAATTCTTAATAATGTGACCTTAAGTTTGGCGTAGTATTTAGTTAGTGATGTCTCTGCAATGCAATTGCTAATTTAAGAATACTAAATACTTCAGTGAGGTTAGGAGCTAGTATTTAGTTACCTAGGACTGTGCATTCGTGTCCTAGTCTCTACAAACAAGCATTTAAGGGAATATTATTTGAGGATGTATACTTGTTTCAAGGTAATAGGTATTTATTCCTTTGTTTTTAAATTAATGGTTTGAAGATGTCAGGGAATAAGTGACACGCAATACGCTACATAGTGTGGAATTTAATACGCAACATATTCTATTGGTTAATTCAAATGAATTAAATTTAATTATTTGCTTCAAGTAGATCGAGTTTTTTTCCCTTTTTTCTCAAAGTGAAACACCTCGGAATTTTTTAAGGTGAATGTGTGGCCGGTATTCCTACAGTGTTCTGCAATTTCTGAATTTGATGTTACGTTTTTTATTGCTTTTTGGTGTTCACCTATCCTGTCTTTTATTCTCCTCCTGCTTTTTCCCACGTAAAAATTGCGTGGGACATTTATCGAATCAGTCACATTGTAGTCGTTACTGAAGATGGATTGGTAAATCCGAAAACGTTCTAACGATATATAAATATAAATGTGAAGTGGAATATACAAAGTTTTTTGTTATTCATATTTTAGTAAAAATATTACTAAAATAATTTGCTATTAGGTAATATGGAATTCCACAAAGTTTGTAAAAATAATTTTAATTAATTATTTAATCGAAAGTTCTTGATGGAATTCCATTTAAATTTTAATTAAAATAAAAAAAAAACTTTTATAACTTAATTCCACTGTTTATTTAGACTACAACCGGTTTCGTGCTAAGCACATTTCAAATTATATTAAAATTCCTATAATTTATTTGTTCACAAGTTCATCACTCATTTTTTCACTTGGTGAGCTCTATGATTTTATATACCTTCTGTCACAGTATTATGTTTGGGTTAGATCTCATTACTGTGTTAAGAAAATACTATCATCATGCCTTGTCCCTCACAGATTAGAAAGATGTAGTAAAAAATGTTCCTGAAATACATTATAAGACAAATACCTTAGATTAAATACCTTATAATTCTATGACAAATACATTATATTATTAAAATCTTTCTTACGATGCTTGGCATTGAGCGATACCAGTGAATATATTAGATTATTAAACAAATATAAGATTCCTAGAGGACAAAAGTTTTCACAATACACCATACACACAAAAACATTGTCACGAAACTCATAGTATGTATTTTCTACATGATACCTGTTGAGAAATTTTAAGTAAAATTGCATTACTAGCAAGATGAGCATGTATGAGATAGTGTATCAATGTTGATGAGGCGATGTATGTGACAAGATAGAAGAATGCGGTGTTCGGTTCTCACTGCCTACCCCTTGAGGAAGATAGAAGTGCAGAGTAAAAAATACACTTGTCTATAGAGACACATACAATATCAATATGAAGTTGATCATTCAATTTTCCCTTACAGAAGCAATTTTACTTCTGTTATATACATTTTATTTATTTTTGTTGTAACAAAATATCAAACATTATAAAAATACCTCGATTTTCCAGACCGTGAGAACATTTTGAAAATTTGGACAGATGAAATCACAGAGAAGAAATTAACGGATATCTATGGATAACTAATCAGCTCTAGGTCTATGCACTTTACACATAATATGATGTTTATATGAAGTCTATCGGACTTATGGTTTGGGCTGTAGAGAGGACAAAAAAAGGATAATCCGTACGCCGTATGCCATACATACAAACACGTCACGACGAAACTCACAGTGTGCACACTCTACATGAGAAATTGACATGATACCTGATATCAACCGTTGAGAAATTGATGAAAAAAAAATACGGTTAAAATTGTGAAATCATGGCTCTCCACTATTCAATAGTGTGGAGATTAAAAATCAATAACAATATTCGATATCATCCAAAACTATTCCAACTGTCGATTCGTTCATGAGAATTCAATTCTCTTAATGAATCGACATTATTAAGCCAAAATGCGTGTACGAAGGAAAATTTTGTATGGCGTAGTGGACTTTTTGCATGATAATAACACCAACTAGAGGCCTCGCAGTATATATGTTCCTATACATGGATTTACTCAGAATTCGGAGTAGAACATTTTATGTGAGTTTTGTGTGTGTATGTCTGTGTGTGGGTGTGTCCCCCCCCCCTTATAACTTTTGATCCGCTCAATTTACAGAGCCCAAATTTTCAGAATATATAAAAAGTTATAGGCCTACAAAACTTTTATACTCAGAATTGTGAATTTTTGTTTCAATCAGGGGTTATCAACTTTTGAATTTTTACTTTATTTTTCCATATATCTCAGAAACCATAAAAGCTAGAACGCTGAAAATTGGTATAAAGATAGACAAATACAAAATCTCAAATTTGTTTTTTTCAAAAAATTCCAGAGTTTCTCAAACATTTTTTATTTAGGAAAATATTTTTTTTTATGATACATTTATGAGTTTAACTGCCTATATTTCCATTTTTTTAAAAAATATCGAAAAAAGCCGAAATACCCCAACTAGATAATTTAATTTTATATAAAAATATTAAAATTGTATTAGCACATCACAATTTTTTTTTAACAATTTTTATAAAAATTGAATTTAGTGACGACATCACTTCATACAATTTGTATGGTAGTCGCCTATAGGTACACAATATGTAAGAAGACTTAATAGTTTGATACTTAAATCTCCAAACATACATACATACCATCATACTGTTTTCATATTCTGTGTAGGAAAAACAGAATGACCTCCATACTATCCTATCCTGACAAACATACCTACATGTTTTATATAGAAAATAAAATATCTTCAAATATTTTTTAATTTGTGTTGTTTATAGTTTGGTACGTATTCTTTGATTATGCATACTATCGCCATCGACAGTTAGATCTCATGTGTTACATGCAACTAGTCATAATATAATGTATTCAATACCTTCACGAGACTACATACATAGATCACATATTTAATTGAAAACTTTAATTGAAATTTGTATATTAAACACTATTCTGGATATGGTTGCAAATGTCAGGGAAAAATTGACACGCAAAACCTTGTATAACATCGAACGTAATTGATTTAAAATTAAAGTATTTTCCTACACTAAAAAAAAAGAAAAAAAATTGTTTGAACACGAGTAACCTTACAGTTTTATAAATAGTTGAATATCTATGGTTTGTTGTACGGAAAAAAAAATATTGCTGGAGGCTTCACATCAATCTTACCCCATTCTTCATCGCGTCTTTCACACCATCTACAAAATAAATTGTTGTCATTACGCGGAAATAATCTTTTCCTACATCAATTCTTCTCCTGCCTTCTCAAACCTAATCTTACTTATATAAGACGTTTATTCTTCGATTAATTACTTTTACAGATTTCCTCTTATGTAGCTACGTCTTACGCAGAATTTTCTTCATGTTGTATGTAAACAGTTCTTTTGCGAAGATTTTAATTAAAATCTAGTGAGTTGTGGCCAACGCTTAACTCTCCACTACAAAGTTTGTGAATGAATGAATTAATGAATGAATGAATAATATATTTCCAACAGTATAAATATTACAAAGGAACAAAATACAATTTAATTTATACCTAATTACAGTTTTACAATATTTTTTTTTTCACACATTTGGAAATTTTACTGCCTCGCTAGACATAGTCTGTTCTGAGGCAGTACTAGTTTAAAATTACTATGGCTACTCTGCGATCATATGATTTGTATTCTTTTTTTTTTCTTCACATATTCCATTCACTTAGAACATCAAACAACCAGGATGAAAAACTCTAAAACTCAATCTCAAAAAATCTAAGAGTACCGAGGCAGATCCTTCTCTTCCAATCTGTTTCAGCCAACGAGTAACGAGGTCTTTGAAATTTTTCCCATCATGCGATATGTTTTGTTCAATATCTATCATTATTTTATTATAGAGTCATGGTGCCAAAAAACTATATTGACGCTGCGCATGTGTTGTTCTTGGTTGTGGCGGTCTTAGCTGATGTCTGTTTCTAGTGCCATGTATCAATATATAGTCCGGTTGAAACTCAGCAGTGTTTTTATGCAAATGAGACAGTATCAGTCTCATATAGAGCTGTCTAACATCCAAAAATCCACTGTCTATATATATTTGTTCTGTGGGGTATCTTGTGTTCTTTCAATCGGAGCAAGTAGCGTTTTTGCACATTATTTCATCTTGAAAGATTAACAATCCCTAAATTCATTTTTATGAAGTACTTACATTTCAGTTAGATTTTTGAATGAATATTTCCCTGCTAAACGACTATGTGTATAGCACATGAGTAGGAAGTTTGGGAGAATTCCGGTAGAGTGACGATTGGTGGGAGTTTTGAATGAGTCGTAGTTTTCCGAGTAGATAGTGCAGATCTGCTTTCACTGAGTTGTATTATTATATCTAGATCTTAAAATATCATTTGTAAAATAAAGTGTATATAATTTCCTACGCGTGTTTTTTTTTTATTACTCAAGTAAGAGTTATCACAATTAGTTTTCCAGAGGAAACAAAATTCATAATACATCGTACACATAAAAACGCACATTCTAGATGATACCCGTTGAGAAATTTATTTAAACATAATTCGCTTCTTCTTCCGGTGCCTTGTCTGGAATCTTCGACGTTGACGATCACTCTGGCGAATCTTTCTATGTCCAGTGCTGCCCAAAATAAGTGCTCCACAGTTCTGGAGCCCGTCCATTCTCTAATAATACGTAGCCAGGACATCTGTCTCGACCTTTTATCTTGCCCTCCAGTATTCATTGAAGCAAGTGGTATTTTTTCCCCTCTTTATATGACCTAGATATGCGATCTTGTTGACCTTTTTTTGTAGGAAGATGTTGTCTGGTTGTCGATGATCTTATCCAAAACATACCACCGGAATAGCTAAAATTCATCGAAGGAGACCTAAATGGAGACGTAGGAGAAGTGAATAACATACACCGGGGTGTGCATGGTGAATATGGGTTTGGAAGGCGAATGTATTTTAGACATTGCCTCACGTCATCCTCAAACAATGGTAAACACAAATTTCAAGAAAAATCAGAACATTTATCTACCTATAAAAGTGGGTGTAAAACTTCACAAGTAGATTATATATCAGCAGATAATAGATTTCGGAGAAATTTCAAGGACTGCAAAGTTATTCCCGGAGAATCCTTAACCGCGCAGCACGGAATTATAATAACAGTTTACAACTTGCCAAAACACATCAAAACAATCACAGATAAAACACTAAAAATAAAGTGGAAGAAGATAAATGGCAAAAAAGGAATTCTCTTAAAGAAAAAAATCCATAACTACCTTGATACGGACCTAGATTACAATTATGACAACGCCAATATGATGTGGTCCAGTTTTGAAAATACCAGCCCCGACAATACAGGACAGATCATCCTGGCGCCAAAGGATTAGGAGAGCCGACCCTATTTAAAGTAGGACAAGGTCAAGAAAAAAAGAAAAAGAAGGAGAAGTTATCCGGTTGTTCTGTCTTCGAATTCCCTTAATTGTGAAATTATGATTCTTCACTATGTCTTCGTAGTGGAGAGTAAAAATTATTAATAAGTATATCTTTAAACGAACACGTATCGAGAATGACAGACTAAAAAAACACCACGACGTATAAATTAAAAAGAAAAGTTAAATACATTTTTAAATTTGATATCATCATCATCATAAAGGGGTACAAAGTTTTCTTTTCACATATTACTAAGTGTAATTGTTTTAGTACCATTTTGAATATTCATAGTAGATGAATTTTTCTTTGTATTATATATTTTTCTTTAGCATGTTCTACATTTGAATTTAAAACAAATGTGTTCGACATTGGCAATATGTAAGTAAACAATGTGTAGTTTGACGTGAGATATTTTATAAATTTTTATTTGTAACACGTAAAATAATATGTTAAATAATAATATAGCTTTCGCTCTGCTTTTCCATGAAAACTTTAACTATACCAAATCTGAAACTCTTTGCGCCCAATTTGACTAAAACGAAGCTTTCGTTTCACGCATTGATAAACTTACATATGTAAATATCTACATTCCACAAATTTTGTGATATTTAAGTTCAGAGTAAGATTTCATACGTACAAAGTAATCAGTTTCGTTGGAATTGTTCGCTAATAAACATCTCATATGAATAGTTTACATATATTATAAAGATTTCCAAAAATAAACTACCGTAGTACCTAATATTTTCATATGGACGGGGGTAATGACTATTATAGGCATAAATAGTATAGCTAAGTGGCTTTATGAAACCGCAAATGTTTGTGGGTTTCAGACATTTTTAAGTCAAAAGATCTGACTATGAGGCCAGGTTGTGGATGAATATTACCACTGACAGCTGTATATTTAATGATTTGCCGACCGCTTAGTAGCTAGTCTTGTACTTCTGTGGATTATTTCTGGGTTCTATTCGATATCCCAGGAATAGAACTCAGAAATAATCCACATAAAATATCGAATTAATTTCGAAAATGAGGATTTTTTTATTCAATCTGATTAAAAAAACATTGAGAGCGTTATAAATATATGTATAATAAGTTTATTCAAAGAGTTAAAAGTTATTGGATATTGGTAAAAAGCGCTGGCAGAATGAGATTCTGCAGTTTATTTTCCTTTAGATATAGGGGTCAGCACTCCTTGCTGCGCTCATCCACTTCGTTCTCTCCTGAGCATCGTCCTCAAGAGACAGTACATGCCCGCATATCCTCCAAGCTCTTTTAACGTTTTGGGACGCCATTTTGGTCTTTTGCCGGCAACTCGATAGTCCACTGCAGTGTTACATACGTTTTCTGGCGGTTTTCTTCTAATATATCCGAACCACCTCAGCCTACTTTCCATAATCTTATCGCAGACATTGCGTACGCCCAGGCTACTTTTCACATATTCATTACGGATTTTATCTCTCCTTGTGACGCCGATATATAGTGGAACAAATTTTCTAGCTGGGGATTATCTTGTGCAATATAGTTTATTTATTTAACGAAATAGTTTCTTTATAAATAGGTACCTACATCTTGGTTGGATAAAGACGCCATGATAATTGGGGTCGAAAACAATTAATAAATATTGTATTAATATTAGGTATAGAGATCGCTTCGACATCAACATATGTACGCTTCTTCTTCTTCCTCTTTAGATCTAAGATCTGTTTTTACAGGTCCTGAGACGAGGATGTTTAGCTCTCCCTCCATCTCTTTGATGGTCTTCCCGGTGGTCGGCGTCCCTCTGGTATCTCGCACATTACAATCTTTGACAGCCTTTCTGGATTCATCCTTTTAACATGATCTCTCCAGTATCGTCTTCTTTGCCTGCTCCACCCTACAATATCCTCCACATTGCAGGTGAACGCAATTTATTTATTTATTTAAAAATCATTTTTACAAATATATGTAGTAATATCTAATGTAGGTACAGTATAAGTTGATAAAGTAGTAAATAAAATGTATAACACTATATTTAAGTTAAACGTTAAAAGTTTGTCATCAGTGTGGATTAGGCTACTCTACTAGGCTATGCTTGCCCCAGAGTAGCGTTATATAAATCAGGGAGGCAAGTCTGGTCCAACGGACGAAATCAAATTCCTCGTGATTACCCATATTATGGATATAATTATCATATGGAATTCTATGACATCTAAAGATATTATCTTCTTCTTCTTGTGTCATATCAGGTCTCCCCGACGTTGACGACCACCATAGAGAAAGCCTCCCTGTCCTGTGCAGTGCGAAACAGCTCCTTCGCAGTTCTTATACCAGTTCATTCGCTGATGTTTCGCAGCCAGGAAAGCTGCCTTCTTCCGACCCCTCTACGACCCTCAATCTTCCCCTTCATGACGAGCTGAAGTATGGCATACTTGGCATATGGACGAAGTATGGCATATGGACGAAGTACAACACTTTACGGCGAATCATTGTCTGTTAGTGTTGCCTCTACGTAGTAGGTACTTCAGTGTTACTGACCATGTCAGTCCATGATATTCTAGAATTCTGCGGTGGATCCACATTCCAAATGCTTCAAGGCGGTTTATAATATTAACTTTGAGTGTCCATTCCTCCACCCCATAAAGCAGACCTGACCAAACATAACACTTGACCATTCTTTGTGTCAGCTTTAACTTGATATTGTCGTCGTATTATATTGTGTCCCTCCAGTAATTTGCAGCCATAATTTCATCTTCATTTGTTCGCCATAGATCGCCACCTCAGAGAACACTCCCTCCATAAGCTGACAATTCAGCAAGTGTGACATGTTCTGCGTCTCCCCACACTCGCATGCCATGTCCTGGTCAGCCTCTAACATTTCCCATCTGTCAAGTTTTACCTTGCACATTCTTACACCTGTACTTAGTTTGTTCAGGGATTTCCAGGTTTTAAATTGTAGTCGGTGACCCGTCGGAAGTACCTGTGTTGGTTTATGAAAGTTTTCACTTTCTAATCATTCTTTCTACGGCTCAACTCTTCTCTTTTCGCTGGTTGAGGTTAATGTGATTGTATTCCTGAGAAAGCTGTTTCTAGATTTTTGTCTTGAGGGCGAGAGGATGTGATCATATCGCAGATGTCGAGAGTCACTGAAAATATAAACCTACTTCGTTTATCATCGGTTGAGCACACCTTGCTTAAGAAACATCCCAACGGTATATAGAAATTGGACCAATAGCAAATATTGTACAGATTATATTATGTAGGTAGGTACTATCATTTTATTTTATAAAGAGACTTTAAGTATCACTAAATTTTCTTTTTAATTTAATTCCAAACTTGTTTTCTTTACTGTTACAATATACAATGTTAATACATATTATATACAGAGGCTTGCCATTTTATTAGACTTATTGAAAAATGAAAATAATAACAGAATTTCGCAGTCTCCCTACTTCATCGAGAACTTTTCAGATCTTATACCTCTATTCATTCTTGGAGCGGCTGCTCATCGGACAAAAAAGAATATACTATCATATTTCACACCACTACCACTGAGAGTCCAACCACCTGGTTAATAACATTTACTTCTTTCGGACATTGAGTATGAAAGAAGTCAATGTCATTGAGCAGGTTGTTGAAATTGAAGGTGGCCCGATTAATAAAAAAGTTTGTCCTATGATTAGTTTTACAATGTTCTCCTACAGTAAATATTCCAACTTCGTCTCTATTGAAATAATTAAAAATCTGTTAAAAAATACCTTTGACTCCCGACAGGGAAAAAATCCAATGTTTGCGCATATGCAATAATAAAAATATTCGATTACCTACACATTGGTACAAGTAGGTAAATAAGACAAAAATGACCTTATAAGTCTGGCGCAATTCAGGGGTGACTTCTATGCGAAAAATGCATTTGTCACCTCAGGTATAAGAATTGCTCTCATTATTTACAAAAAACCAATTCTCTCAATAGATGGCGTTACAACAAAAATAAATAAAAAATTATAAAAATGTTGTTCATAATTTCACACATAGATGGCTGTAGTAAAAATTCCTTATTTTCAAGCGAAAAGAATTTCAGTATTACAATGTATAGAACTTTCAAAATTGAATTGATAGGGATCTCATTAAAAAAAGGCATAATTGGTGAACGTTGCGCAAGCGCATAAAGTGATCACGTAAACCAGCCAATGACAGGTCGTTTGCCCTGTAGGTGCCTTGATTTCCCGGTTCTCCTACAGTAAATATTCCAACTTCGTCTCTATTGAGATAATTAAAAATCTGTTAAAAATACCTTTGACTCCCGACAGGGAAAAAAATCCAATGTTTGCGCATATGCAATAATAAAAATATTCGAGTTTTACAATGTATTAGTATAATACGAGTATATGATACAAATACATTTTATTAATTAAAAAAATATTTAACGTCAAACCATAGATTGTTTATTTTGATTCTACCAATTTAAAATACGTAAAGCCAAACGCAGTTGTTTTATATATGTAGGTAATTGTGGCAGACCACATCTCGAAATTTCTTTCGAGCGCGCGCCTAGCGACGACGGCAAGTATATTTGTTTGTCGCTAGGCCGAGTTCATCGCCCGCGATAGCGAACGAGTAACAATAATCTACAAACTGGGTATGACAGTTCAATGAAATAGTCTAGAAAGTTCGAGGACATTGAACATCCTTAACTTCAGATCTCTGGATTTTGTACTCTATCACCAAAGGTTATCCATACATAAAAATTACTTTTTAAACATGTAAAATTAATGAATTACTGTGTAATTTTACACAAGCGTCTGCCGTCAGACAGGTCAAGGGACGGAAGTCAGAAATACGCGTACGCACAAACATTTAATTTATAATGCAACTTGCTCATGCGAGTCGCTATAATTATTTTAGACTAACTGAACCTAACCAAAAAATTGAAGAAAATGGGATATATATTATTATTATTATTATTATTTCGTTGTCGTATTTTATTGCAACCGATCACACTCTCGGTCATTTTTGTGCGCATGTGTTTCCGTCCCCAAATTTTTCTAGAGCTAGACGCTATTCAATAACTAGATTTAATTATACCTTCCTCAATTAAAAAAGTTTGGGTTTTTCAACATTTATTTATTTATTTCTTTATAAACGGCATAAAATGCCTTTTACATACATAGATAAAAACACATATTGATGATAATAATAGATAGAATAAAAAAGCAATTAGGTATACACTTGGCAAAAAAAAAACTTAAACCTAAACAGTAAGACAAAAATAAAAAAATAGATGTAAGCAAACATAAAAAAAGATATAAGTACATAAGGATCAAAAATAAAAAACAAAACAGAAAATTCAAAAATAAACAACATTAAATTTGATGCTACTACGAATTAGTTGCTAAAAGATCTGTACCAATTACATAATTAGTGAGTGTCATAATACGACCAGCGTCTATAGAATTATACACAGCTTCTGGGATGAAATAAAAGTGATATTTTTCTCGGATAGATATACGTATATTCATAAAAACTTGTTTTGTGTTTATTTTTGAGCCTTAAATGAAAATAATAAAAAAAAGCGGAAAGAGATATTTCTGCGAATAATCCAAAAAAATGTCTTTTGTAACGACATTTAGCAAATAAATTTTCCCTTATTGCAACACTAAAAAGTGATCCGATTTTGTCTTTTATTCGCGAATATAAAATATACAATGTAAAATACTTTAAAACGGGAATTTTTTGTTTTTATTTCATTAAAAACAACTCTTGATTTTATTTCATTAAAAACAAGTCTTGATTTTATTTCATTAAAAACAACTCTTGATTTTATTTCATTAAAAACAAGTCTTGATTTTATTGTATGTTTCAACGTCAAAGGTATTTAATTTTATTTATATATTTATCTCCTTAATGTAGGTACATAAAAATGCACAAAAGCGGGTTAATTCTTATATGACAATTTCTTCAAACCAACCCGAGCAGCGTGAAGTGAGCAGTGATCATAGCAATGAGGAGAGATAGGAAGGAATGGAAGGATGTAGAAGGAATTATCAGGAATTATTTTTTTTTAGATTACCTTTAAGTATTTGTATGGATTGAGACGACCTAATATAATCACTTAGGCCATTCCATAGTCTAGCTGATTGTACTTGAAAAGAAGAATTTGGAGCGGCACTCCTGTCAGCGAGCTGCAATGTGTATATCCTCGATGATTCTCGAAGATTCACGACAATTTATTAACGAAGATCGACGAACCTTAGCCCATTGCCGTCAATCGTACAATTATTTATTTATTTACGTTTTATCAAATATACCATTTCTACAGTGTTTTTTTTTTATATTTCATATAAACTCATTTTTGTTATTTTTTGTATATAATCTATATTCTGTAAAATACTTTCTTCCTCTGTAACATTTAATGTATATTTTGTATGTAAAAATATGGTTTGTGTAGCATTGCACCCCCCTGCTCACAGACTGGAATAAAAAATCATTATTACTATTATTACTATCACACCATATTTATAATGACAACAATAAGTATATTACTGCTGCCTAATTAGGAAATTCTGTTCTAGGGCTAGCAGTTTACAATTTTTATTGACAATTATTATGCAGTTATGAACCAGGTGATTGTTCCCGTTCCACACGAAGTAGGTACACAATTTCAACTTTATGCACTCACAATCATTACCTCAATAAACATATGGGGTCACACAAAACAGATCAACCAGGTTCTTATGTCCGCCATTATACCTGTCATAAATCCAATCTCTGACTTTGCGATTTTTATTTCAGAACCATTTTTTTTTTATTTATTTTTTTATGCTTCTCGGGCAACTAACAGGTACTATGTCAAATATTTATTTAACATGCACCCAATATTAAGTTGCCACATTCTGGAGACTTCCAATAATAATCGTCTCACAGATCCAGACTGAAAACACAATTAAAAACTGTGTCTCCATCGGGAATCGAGCCCGGGACCTTTGGAGCAACAGCTAGATACCCAACCATCTGAGTCACGAAGGCCGACAAATTAAAGTTAATATATCTTAGATTAATTTATAGACATAAAATAATCTATAGATATATAGCATAAATAAATTTTCGACATTGTCTAATTTGATAAGTCAATCCTTTGTCTGGAATGAGACAAAAGATACAACGGATGTCGCTGTCGCAAAGAAACTGATTCGGATAAAAAAAGGAAAAAAAGAAAAGAAAGCGTAAAAAGAAAGAGAATAACCAGAAAATAATGGAGGTACAATTTAATAAATTCGTCTGTATTTCGTATTATACCAATTCTAAAATGTAGATCTTCCATGTTTCATATTGAACAATTTCATATTAGGTACTGAGGCAGAAAATATTGAAGTGCTGTGTCTGGTCGATGTTGACGATGTGATTGATTGAATTGCCAAACTTAAATGGAAATGGGCAGGTCATGTTGCCAGACAGGTAATTAACAAATGTGCACCCAGAGTTGCAGTACCTAGATACTATGGGATATTACGAATAAGGGAATAGGCCGGCTTCAGATAAAGTGGACCTATGATATTTTACCTGTCCATGGAAGTGAATGGGTACAAAATCCCAAATAAGTGATGATACCTACATCCGGTAGTGGAGAGATGGCTGAAGAAAGAACAAGATGTGTGGTCTGTTTTGAAGTCTTCTTCTTCCTTTTCATAGATCCGAAGATCTGTTTCTACCGCTATTCTGTCTCCTGCGATGTGGTCTGCCAACTGTCTCACCATCTCTTTGAAGGTCTTCCTGGCGGTCTTCTTCCAGCTGGTTTCTCCTGGAGAGCGAAACGTGGGAGTCTCTTTTCATCCATTCTGTTAACATGTGAGCTCCAATATTGCCTCCGCTGTCTTCCCCATCTGACTTCCGTACTACACTTTTTTTCTTATATCAATATTTCGTATACAGTCTCTTAGAGTGTTTTCGGCTATAAACCTCAATGTCCTCATCTCTGATGTTCTCAGAAGAGATTTTCTTGTTGTTGTGTCTGCTCTGGTCTCTACTCCGTAGGTGGCAAAGGGTCTTACACATGTTTTATATATCCGGACTTTACTTTCTATATTCATGTGCTTATTTGTGTTTTGCAGTATGGTTCAAAAACCTGGACAAGATGAATCATGGAGGCAGTCTAAACAGGTGAACGCTTTGCGTGCAGTGGACGTATTTAGTGGGCAACATACATTGCATGGGCTGCATTCGGTAAACTGTCGTATATTCTCAGATCCAAACGATTTGCAAACCACTTGAAGAAAAAGTATTTGATATGTGTATCCTCCCAGTACTGACATATGGTTTTGAAACTGTTATTTTTACAAAACGTACAGTATAGAAACTCCGAGTAACGCAGCGAGCAATGGAGAGAAGGATTCTAAACATTAGTCTTCGTGATCGAAAACGCAACGAATGGATCAGAGAAAGAACAAAAGTTGCCGATGTTGCATACAAGGTAGCTTCCTTAAAATGGAAATGGGCTGGCCATGTAGTAAGGACAGCAGATGATCGATGGACCAAACGCACCCTGGAGTGGCGACCGAGAACTGGACGCAGAAACCCGGGCAGACCGCAAACAAGATGGTCTGATGACATAAAATGAGTGGCAGGAGGTCAATGGCACAGGGTGGAGAGGGATAGGGAAGCATGGAGGTTGAAAGGGGAGGCCTATGTCCAACACTGGACGAATAATGGCTGATGATGATGATGATACATTGAGCTGATAGCAACAGAAAATTTACAAAGTATGTTGAGATCCACAAAGCTACCAAGCTGGGTTAGTCCTGCGTGGACAACAATATGAGATTCTTAAATTGTTGCTGAAGAATGAGAGACGGCATGGACTTGGCAGTAAGCGGAGAATGGACTATAGTGAGGAGTATGGAAGTGTTGTTCCGAAGGCCTTCGTTCAAATGGTTATCAAACTTTAGGAAATCTGATATGTATGTAACATGCAGAAGATATTACGTCTTTAGTCTTTATTTTGTCAATCTTGGTGATGGATACGTGATAATATATGTAGATAAATGAAGCGTAAATTTATGTTTGTCTACCCCATTAGAGACATGGCGCGATAGTATGTATTGAGGTTTGTAGATTTATTGAGAACAACACTTTGTCATTTGTTCATTACTACAGATCGCTCTTTCAAAAGTTTGTTGCCTCGTACATAAACGAATATGAGTTTGATATGACTATGAGATTCAATGAACCAATGTTCATGGTTTTATTTTTTGTATGTTCCAAATTGTTTCTGAACCGATTGTCAGTCATATTCCTGGTTTAAACGATTACATTTTCGATCGTTTACTTGTCGTTTTATTTTGTCAATGTTTTATTCTACGATTACATTATATCTATAAAAATGACGAGACACGAAATAGAGAAAATTGACAGGCATTCACATTGTTGTAAATATTTAAACCAATGTTGCCCGGAGGCGTAATGTCAAAATTATCCATAGTGGGTATAATGAGCATATCGTTTTCCAACTGTCGATTTGTTCAAGAGAACAATGCTCTCTTAACATATCGACAATTTTTCAAGCCAGGATACGCGAGATTTGTATGTAGGGTCTATATTTTTCACGGTTTTTCCAACTTTGAAGTCAAAAAACACCAACTTAGAGGCTTCGCAGCATATATGTTCTATATACGGATTTACTCAGAATTCAAAGTAGAACATTTCGTGTGTCTGTTTGTGTGTGTGTGTGTATGTGTGTGTGTGTGTGTGTGTGTGTGTGTGTGTGTGTAATACTCAGAAATTTGAATTATTGTTTCAGTCAGGGGTTATCAACTTTTGAATTTTTACTTTATTTTCCCATATATCTCAGAAACCATAAAAGCTAGAACTTTTTTTTGTAAAGAATAATATTTTTTTAATGATAAATCAATGTGTTTAAATCCTACATTTTCAAAGTTTTTAAAAATATCGAAAAAAGCCGAAACACCCCAACTAAATAATTTAATTTTCTATAAAAATTGTAGTATTGTAGTAGTAAATCTCAATTTATTGACGACATCGCTTCATTATGGCAGTCGCCTATACACAATATGTAAGAAGACTTACTAGTCTGATGCTTAATCTCCAAACATACATACATACCATCATGCTGTTTTCATATTCCGGGTAGGAAAAGAGGACTGACGTCCATACTGCCCTTTCTTGACATACATACCAACATGTGTTTAAACTTTCAATAATTTGGATTTATGGGTTTATAGTTTGATTCTTATTCTTCAACTATACATACTATCGTTATCGACAGTTGGATCTCATGTGTTACATGCAACTAATATTTAAACAATATGCTCAATATTCGACTATTACATCGTCTAGTTGATTGTACATATTTCAAAAACAAGTACTGAAAACTTCAGTAGAGTCGATGGAGATGGTAAGTAGGTACCTACCTACATAATATTATGGTGATTTTACAGCTAAACGGTACTTAGTTATTTTCCCGTTTACAATTTTTAATTGCGCTCCACCCCAATCTCCATTATCCAGGTAAATAGTCATTACTCGACAGTAATGTAACGTTTGACACGTCCAAGTGTCGGGTCATATACATACTGGGTTCGGCTTTACGCCCACGCGCCGAGGAGAAATTTACGTTTTGTGTTGGTTTCGCTCATATTTCAATATTACGGTCGAAACATAAAATCCCAAATTGCTAAATTAACCCTACAAGTATAGGCAATATAGCTACCTACTATGGCTCACTTCATTCTACGACTAAACATTTCGAACCTTTTTACGATACAGGATTTCATTTCAAGGATATGAAAAGTATACAGCCTAATTTTATTTTTGAGAGCCTCTATTATTGCATGTTTCTTATTGACATTATTGTGAGAACTTCAACCAAATAGGATAGTAAAATATGAAATAAATGTGAATTTATTATACTACCTACATACATACTTACTATTTTTCCAAGGACATTGACTTACTTGAGAGGGTCCAAAGACGTTTTACTAAAATTCCCAGGACTCTTCGCAACTTAACATACGAGGAAAGACTTGACTTCTTAAAACTGTCTAAACTGGAATACCGAAGAGAACGTGGAGATCTAATTGAAACATTCAAAATATTATCAGGCCATTATGACTGTGTAAACATGAGAAATCTCTTTCAATATAGTCATAACACTAATTTGTGTGGCCATAGCTTAAAACTTGTGAAAAGTAGGTTCTCGACAAATCTTTGAAAGCATTTTCTTTCAAATAGAGTGGCGAATACTTGGAATAAACTGTCCCAACATGTTTTGGATGCTGCAAATGTTAATATATTTAAGAATAGACTAGACTTTTTATGGACACAGCAAAATAGTTACAACCAAATAATAAAATTCGACAGCGGATATAGGCACATCAGACTTGGCTGCCTGCCTATAAATAAATAGTAAAAATATGTATGCTGTATGGTACAGGGTTAGTATGGTGCTTCCACTCTTATCTGTTATCATGGTTTTCGGGTGTCCCTTAAGAGCCGAACGTACAGCAGGCAAAATAACATCTCTGAGAAAATTTCCACGTACGTATCCCTTTCTTGCTATTGTCCCCTCACCATTGTGTTCGGGAATTGTCACTTTGAAAGATAAGTTGCAATAATTATGGGTGACAATAAGTGACAAGAGAATAAAGTTAGTTAAAAGTTTGTAGATCACTGCGTGCGAATGTTTCGACCAGTGCATAGAAAAAAAAAATTATTGTGACCTGGAAAAATACGAAGCATCGGTGAGATCGTTTTTAATACAGTCCACTTATCTTATAATATTAATACCTGTTTGCGCCATTTAATCGATATAAAAATAAAATGCACTGCTTTTCGATGAATTGTGATGCCATTGTGTATCGCCAGAAGAAGTAATGCGCTAAGGCAGTGGTCATTGGCAATCAAGAGGCTTCTTCTGGAATTCATCGTCATCGTCCGCACTCATCACCGCTTCAACTATCGCATTTAAAAATTATCCGCCCACTTGTAACGTTTTGCCAATATTCGTGCCTGCGAGTTGGCAACACTGAAAACAAGAGTCTTCCCGCCTGTCATTCGAAAAGTACGCATCTCTATATTTTGTTCGTGTCTGTGTGACCGCTGCTTTTCGTCGCTAAATTAATAAAACCCGCTTACTTTTCAACTGCTACTTTTACCGCAAATTCTTCGCCATATTCACCTCTATCGTCTACAATTACATCGAAATTCATAAACATTTTAACAGTTTTTTTATCCGCTACAACCGCTTCATCAAACTTCATATGCCCGCTATCACTGCAGAAGAAGAGTGCCCTCTGCCCAAGGATCTGCCAGCCAATTAAAGGCAAGTGCATTGTTTCCTTTTAGCTTATATACGAGGTGTCATATTTATCGAACTGCAGTGCATAAAAATGGCTCATAAAATCAATTTACCAATATCAAATTTGTCAATTTTACAATGAACCAGCAAATCCCCGCAACACCATCATCAACAACATCACCTAATATTTTTTACAATCTCAGATTTATACCTACCATTGTTAGACAGTTAAGTTTCGATAATTAGAATATTATGCCATAGAAATACACTGACTTCAATATTTTAATAAGAAAAAGATATTGAATAAATTTATCATAAAAATAAAATAAATTTTTCAAATCCTAATTTCCCCATTTCTATCCGTTGTCTTGTCCTAAAAATTCTTGCTTGTATGCATACTTTTATCTGCTTAATTAATATGGATTTTTTTGTATCCTCATTTATTTTTTCTTATTAATTATATTTTTTACACATAAATATGGTAATTCATGTTGATTTATTTTTTGTAAGACTACTATAGTAATTGGTGTTACGATCTTGGTTTTGTAGTTGTTAATTAATTTTACGTTATTAGATTTATTATAAAAAAAACTATTAAACCTAAATAAAATAAATAAATATGTACACTTTAGCCCCCAGAACATGCCTTGGGGCTAGAAGAGTGGAATAATCCGTATTTGATTGATAATAATAATCTATATATTGTTTAACTTATATTTTGTATTTTCTTATTATGTTTACATTTATTAAAATTTCACTGTAAAACGTTACTTCAACGAATCTGTTTTATACATTTTAGTTATTTTCAAATATCTTTAAGGAATGTTACGCCGTACACCGACTCTAATTATTGTAAATGAAAAACGTTTATAGGCGGTTTCGTTAGAATTTAAAAGCATTTAGAGACGGCGCAAACCAGAATGAGAGAAAAAACTTGGCTTCGTTGTAATTCTCATAACGAGAAAATCCTTCGGACAGGCGGACTCGGCGGGAGTCTACTTGGGAAGGCGAGTCTGAGCTAATTTCTCCTCAAGAAGAGAATATCGGATCTTTCCCCTCTAGGGGGAGGGTTTTATGGGGGGAATCCCAGCAATGCTGACCGCGGGGGCTGGGTATTTTCCGAACCGATACCCGCGTCGGGTTCCAGGCAAAACTAAGCGCCTGAAAGCTCCGCAAATTGATTGGCGGAACATTTGCAAGTGGCGCCCAACGTGGGGCTCTTGTTTCGTTACATAATATGATTTAGTAAATTTAATGCCAAACGAAATGATTTTAAAATAAATGAATAGAACAATAATTATTTTGAATCATATCGAAAGCTGTGAATTTCGCAGGAAAAAATATTTAAAAGTGTTTTGTTTTATTTTCAACACAGTTATTTGTATTGAACAAATTGAAAGCTTTGAAGGTTGAAATTGGTTTATATTGAGGTGTCTAAAACATTGTTTTCCTACGCGCGTGACGATTTAAATGTTTGTTATTCAATATTGACCAAACTATCGTTTATGTCAAACAAACTTTGAATCGTTGATTCAAAAAACAAAACGAGAATTGACTAGGAAAAAAAACTGTGGAAAATGGTCGAAACAAAAAGTTTGAAATAAAATTTGACTCAGGAGTCAAGTATGAGCGACTTGTGATACCCTACAACTTTCCACAGGATTTAAAAAAAATGACAAGTCATATCATAACTAGCTCATACATTAGTTGCTCGAGTGACAATATTACATATTATGTAAAATTTAGAATTGTCATGTGTTAAGGATGTCGACATTGTTCAAAGGGTTTTCAACCAGAATAGTAAATTTGGGCAGGGCATGTTGCCCGAAACACAGACTTCAGATGGACATAAAGTGATGGAACGTCATCCAACGACATATGAATGGAGCTGTTGAATGCAGTATAGAAAGCATCTGCCCAGGATAGAAAGCTGTGGAGGCTTATGTCCATTCTTCTTCGTGCCATATCAGATCCCCCCGACGTTCACGATCACTGCTGAGGAGGGATCTCTATAACAACAATTTACCGATGTCTCTGATGCCGGTCCACTCACAAATGTTGCGGAGCCATGACATCTGACGTATTCCTATCCCTCGGTGTTCCTATTTTTTGCCCTTCATAATCAGTTCGAGTAGTCTTTATAGTTTGACTCGCTGAACTTGACCCAAATATGTAATCTTTCGTCGCTTTACTATCTCAACAAGCTCGCACTCAACATTTTCTTTTCTGAGTACCTCCTTATATGATATTTTCTCAACCCATGAAATTTTCGGTATGCTCCGATGCTGTCACATTTGAAAGGCCTTGAGACGGTTAAGCATTTTGACCTTACTGGTCCAGGTTTCAAATCAATATAGAAGTATGAACCATAATATGTCTATTACTGGACGAAAGAGTGTTGATATGATGACGAAGGATGTGAAATGGTCACTTGATTTGAAGATGAGCCAATGGTTTGATTTCTCTGAAGGCTAGAATCCTGTCTTATGGGTTTCCCCACACTACCAACTTCGATCATAACGTGAAGCCTATTTCTACCGAGGATAAGAAAAGTTTACGTTGGAAATGTTAGTAAATCGCTGTTTGTTATATTTTCTTTTCAATATAGGTAGGTACCAACTTTCCTAAATCTACTTATTGATAGCCCTATATTTCCTTTATTTATTTAATTTCAATTTACGGTTTGATAACCTTTTACACATACAAGTATACATAATATATTAAAAACAACAGAATTTAAAAAAAACAAATAAAAACAAACAAATATACAAAACGAAAATAAAAAATGAATAACAATATAAAAAAGGTGAAAACATGTAAAAATATGTAAAAAATAATGAAAAACATTTAAAAAAAAAATATGTAAAAAATAATGAAAAACATTTAAAAAAAAATATGTAAAAAAAAAACATGCGAGAAACATTCAAAAATATGTAAAAAAATAAACAAAAAACATGTAAAAATATGTAAAAAAAATAAACAAAATACATGTAAAAAATAATGAAAATCATGTAACAAATATGTAAAAAATATGTAAAAAATAAACAAAAAGCATGCAAAAATATGTAAATAAACAATGAAGAACATGTTAAAAATATGAAAAAAAAGTAAACATACATGCAAAAATTAATACAGGAAAAAAGAAATGAGAAAAGTAGTTTAAAAACCGACAAAATAATCTAATGTTTGGTCTCATTAACAAGTGCAGTGTATAGGCAACTTCTATAGATGCCGATCGAGTCATTAAATATATCTGTGTATTGTGCATACTGGTTCCCCAAACTATGCATTCTTTGCAAGGTTGAATTAGCCCGGTATACGCTAGTGTTAGTATGACAATAAAATGGCGCGGTACTGCGTGTGACCAGGGACGGCACCCGCAAATTTATAGCACTGAGCAAGTAAGGGGTGTCAGTATGCGAGTTTAATATTTTAAATAAAAATAACAGATCTGCTAAAATTCTTCTCTGTGACAGTGGCAATAAATTGGTTAGCTTCATAAGACTGTTATAATTTATATAATCAATCGGTATTCCAAGTTTAAAATTAATAAACCTAAGAAATTTTCTCTGAACTTTTTCCAAAGTATTAATATGAATAGAATAACAAGGAGACCAAACAGTGGAATTATATTCAAGGTGGCTTCTAACAAGAGTTTTATATAATAAAGACAAAGTAAAAATATTAGTGAAAGCATTTGATACTCGCAATACAAATCCAAGCATCTGTAGAGCTCTGTCATGAATGTTGTTGATGTGTTTTATAAACGAGAGTTTTGTATCAAATGTCACCCCAAGATCTTTCACTTCAGCTGTTCTAAGTAGAACATTGTTGTTCAATGTATATTTATTAAGAATCGGTGATTTAATTTTTTAAAATGAAATAACTTGACATTTGTTAATATTCAGATTCAACTTATTAGAAAGGCACCAATCATATAAAGTATCCAGATTTCGCTGTAGATATTGATCTTTTTTCGATGCATTGTATTCCGTTTTAAATTTATAAGATGTATATGTATGTTATTTTAAATAATTAAAAAAAATACTTTGGAATAGTAACTTTAAGTGTATTTATATCGACCTTCCTGGTTCAGTTGTTTTGATACCTATCTGAGTCCTGAGCGATAGTTCTTGGGTTCGTTTCCCGGTATTTATTCAGTTTTTAGCTGTGTTTTTAGTAGAGATCTGTGAAACTCTATAACTTTACTGAAAGAATAGGATAGCTATATTGTTTGGCTATCGAAATTTTAACTAAACTTTGGTTATACATACATACATACATACCATCACGCCATGTCCCTTGCGGAGTAGGCAGAGAGAACCGAACGCCACATTTTTCTATCCTGGCACGCATCCCTCGCCTCGTCCACATTCATGCATCGTCTCATACATGTTCGTCTATTGCTCACACTTCTAACATTTCCGTCTTGCAAAATTTCGTTCACATGGTCGTGCCATCCCTTTCTTGGGCGTCCCCGACCTCTCATTCCATTCCTTGTCAGGCGCTCCTCATTCATTCTCCCCATGTGACCAAACCATCTCAATGTGTTCACTTTCATTCTAGTAATGACATCTTTCTTAATCTTACATTCTTTCCTTATATCCTCGTTTCTTACCCGGTCATACATCGTTCTATTACAAATCCTTCTTAACGATCTCATTTTAACTGCATTTGGTTATCAGTAACTCAATTTTAGGTACTGTACAGTTTGAATGTGTGCACAAGACATTTGGTTATAATAATCAAATGTTTTGTAGTCCGCATAGTTTGGTTACGTTTAACATGAAATTTTGTTTCGATTAACAAAAAAATATGAGTCTCCACTATTCCGTAGTACCTAGTGGAGAGTAAAAATTAACGGATACACTAAATTTTTTTTTTCAATAATAACAAAATTTCATGTTAAAATAAACCGAACCATAGTGACTAGAAAACATTTTGATATAACCAAACAGTACAGTCATAAATACATTATTGTTTGGCTAAAATGCAGGTAAACAGTTGTTTATTTTTATTCATTCAAAAGTTCTTTATTATCAACATTATTTATCAAACGATAGTACATTTTTCTTTTGAGATTGATAAACTCTGAAATAAGTTTTGTGAATATTGTTGCTGTCGTATAAATAATTTAAGCAAAAGTAAAATAACTCGAAAAAAAGGGACTTAAAACAATTGGTATTACAAAAATAATAATTTCATTTTTTTTTCAAAAAGACGACTGAAACACTTTCGTCGAAGCTTGCCCAAGGATGAGACAAAAACACTAATAAATGCATTCATTAAAGCTACATATTTTACTTCTGTTATATACCTATATTTTTCGTACAAATATGATATTAATTTCAATTTTATTTTAAAAAGACAACTGAAAAACTTTCGTCGAAGCTTACCCAAAAATGAGACAAAAACACTAATAAATTTAATGCATTCGTAAAAGCTATTTTACTTCTGTTATATACCTACATTTTTCATACAAATATGATATTATAATAATAAATAATAAATAAACACTTCCTTGCACCCTGCGCAAGTGGCGAGTTTATTGCCGTATGGTAATTTCTTCCAACTAACCAGTGTTTCTAGCCCAGAGAAGCAATATTTGCGTGAGAAATGAATTTAAATAAATTTCTCCTCTGCTGGGAATCGAACCCAGGACGCCCGTACAGAAACCGAACGGCTTACCAACTGTGCCACGGTATCGTATATCATAAATACAAACACAACACGACGAAACTCAGTGTGCAATCTCTACATGAGACTCGTTAAGAAATTGATGTAATAGATATGTTTGAAAACTGTGAAATCATGACTCACTATTATTCCGCAGTTGTGGAGAGTAAAAATTATACAATTTTAATATAAAATATAAACTACGGGTAAAAATGGTCAACGAGATGATAAATTTAAGGGTTAATTTCATTTGGAGGGGATGATTATATCTCGGTTTAATCAACACTAAGAAGGTAGTAATATAGGCACTTACATAATGATGTATTAGCTATATATCTTGTTCAACCCCAACATTAAACTCTTATAATTGAGAACTCAACTAAATAATACTTATTTAACTTATAAGTACTTATGTATTTGCATACAATTAATATAACAACGCTCTAAAACTTGTATTGCTCCAACAATTATATTAAGATTCAACAACTCAGGAAACTTTTAGATACTGAACTCAAATTAAATCAATCTTTTAATACTTTAAGTAATATCAAACTCAACTATTTGTTTTCAATTTCGTTCGCATACAGTGTTAATGCTGTTTTTTTACTGCAAAAGGATATTACAACATGTAGCAATGAATTATACGAACCTTTAGTAGGTACTGGTGGCTTATGTAGGTATGTATACATGTATATTTTATTTATGTGTAAAAAAATAAAGACATTTTCTTACACCTAGTATAAAACAAATAATATAAACTAGTTGCATGTAATACATGAGATCCAACTGTCGATAGCGATAGTATGTACATATAGTTGAAGAATAAGTACCAAACTATAATCCCATAAATATAAATTATTTAATATTTTAAGATATTTGATTTTCTATACAACACATGTACCTAGGTATGTATGTCAGGATAGGATAGTATGGAGGTCAGTCCTTTGATCCTACCCAGAATATGAAAACAGCATGATGGTTTGTATGTATGTTTGGAGATTAGTATCAAACTATTAAGTCTTCTTAGATATTGTGTGTAGGCTACTGCCATACAAATTGTATGAAGCAATGTCGTCACTAAATTCAATTTTTATAAAAATTGTTAAAAAAAAATTGAGATGTGCTAATACAATGTTAATATTTTTTATAGAAAATTAAATTACATATATAGTTGAGGTGTTGGAAATTTTGTAGGCCTATAACTGTCTATATATTCTGAAAATTTGGGCTCTGTAAATTGAGCGGATCAAAAGTTATAAGGGGGGGACGGACACACAGACACACAAACACACACACAGACACACACATACAGACACACACACACACACACACACACAAAACTCACATTAAATGTTCTACTCCGAATTCTGAGTAAATCCATGTATGGGAACATATATGCTGCGAGGCCTCTAGTTGGTGTTATTAGCATGCAAAAAGTCCACTACGATATACAAAATTTTCCTTCGTACACGCATCTTGGCTTAATACTGTCGATTCATTCAGAGAATTGAATTCTCATGAACGAATCGACAGTTGGATAACAAACAAGAAAATATTCCAATATCCATACACAGAAAACAAAGGAAACGCACAATATTTAAAAAAAAATCTTTAGGCGACGAAAAGTGGCAAAACCAGATGCTTCCTTCACACATTCTAGCAAATACTCTTTGTAATACACATAATTTTGAGTAGGTACCTGCTAGGTTAACATAAGGCAGTGCCGACGACTTATCGCCAGGTAGGTGTGAACATCAAAATTATAAAGGACACTTTTCTGTAAATGTTGTGGAGATAACAGCTATTCTGACACGTCAATTACAGTATGAAGCGTTATAATATAAAGCGTGATTTTTTATACATTTACTACGGAAGACTATCACGTTTCCATTTACAACCGCATAAGTTGGTGGATACTCCCCGAAAGACACTATTAAAGTGTGATAAATTGTTATACTACATTCAGAATGGGTAGTGAAACTCATTGCTGAACTATGTGAGATGTTATTGTTGCCTGTTGTATTTTCCATTACCCGGTTCTTACAGGACACCTGAAAACGATGATTATAGAAATGAGTGGAAGCACTATTCTAAACCGGTGTCTCACAGCAAACAATAAAATATTATTATAAGTACGAAGAATATCACAATTTCACTGTTTTCTTTTCTTTTTTTTACTTTTTTATTAGGTTTTTACTAAAACAATATACAAGATACAATGATTTACGAAACATAATTCCAGAAGAAGCACGCCACGTGCGTGTTTATCCATACACCAGTCTTGTGTCACATAAAATGTCATCGATTCAGAATAATTTCTTTAATAATCCCTTACTGCGATACTAAAAAATCTAATAACATGAAAAACCTCTGTAAATGAGTTGAATAAATGTGTTTGGGAACTATTTTGGCAAATTACTGATATTTGTTATTTTTATTTTTATTTTTGGATTATAAATTGCTGTTTGTTTCCCATTAATTCAAATTAAATAAATAAATTAAATTATTGTTTGGTAACGCGAATGTGAATCACATGTCGGGGTCCTTCCCCCCCTCCCTTTCATGTAACTGCTCTGTTCCATTCCTGCTACACACCAACTAGTACTTGCTTGCCGTCGACCTCGAACGCATGTCATTCGGACTACGTTATGTCGTTCTAAGTGCTCAATATCGCCGTGACAAATCGTTAAAGGAAGCATCAATGTGTAGTGGTGTGCCCTTGCATTGACTACGCATCTCTCATCGGACTTGGTGAGCGATCGAAACGAAGATTTCTTCCGTATTGGAAAGTGATTTCCTATCTCGGTCCATGTCTTCTTGTCGTCGTGAATAATGAGCCGTGACAAAGTGAAATTATTTACATTATACATACAGTCCACTATTCTCTTAGCCCGATAATTCGGCGCTAGAAAAATGTGACTTTAATCTTAATCCACGTCACCTGAGTTTGTCAGACACAGGTACAATAATGTGAAACGATTGGTATTGAAGATATGAAGAAGGGGAAGGATTGAGGAGGTTAGAAGTGATTAATCAATGTCTCATTTCCTTCATCCAGCATCCTCCCTAATGGCAGGTGATTGATACGAGCTGCTCGTTAAATCAATTAAAAGGTGAAAATGTAATTCATCTATCAGACGATAATGATACACCCTACAACCGCTCCACAACTCACTTTCAACCCTACCAAAAGATTTAATGAAAAAACGGGGAGATATACATTTTAATAACATTAGAAAATGAGTGGGTTGGAGCCAACACTTCATTTTCCACTGCATTAAACACGTTAAATCTAAAAAGATTAATAATTCTACGAATTCAGTCCTCTTTGAAAGGAAATTTTCAACTGATACAATAAAAAAGGAGAAACTAGTAAGAATATATATTTTACTATTAAAATTTTATTTATTTATTCAAAAATTCTATTCTTTAATAATACAATAATAACAATTAATTTTAAGCTTTGAATAAAGTAACATTTGTGTTACAAAGCGGAGTCTTACACTTTTTTATAAAAATCGGTACATCGAAAAAAAGTTATTGACACAGCATCACCCACATAGGAGGAAAATTTTATTTTTCAAGTTTTATTAAACTTTGTTAAATCAAATCAAATTAATGATAAATAATAAATTATTCATTTAAACGCATATAATTATTAAGTACCTACCTTATTTTAAGGTTTTTTCGTTTACACAATGGATATTCATGATTATAAATTGTAATAACACTTATAAAATGGAACACAGTTAAATTCCACAATGAGTATGTGATGAGTAAACACATTATTTGATAAGTAAACACAGTTGAATTCCACCAATGAGTATGAGCATAATATCATTAATTTACATGCAGAACAGAGTGAAAGCAGAACAGTGTGTCAAATAAAAGTAGAGAATGAATGGCTTGAACAAGTCGACGAGTATGTCTATCTGGGTAGTATGTTCCAACGGAATGGACGGCCTGATAAGGATATTGAAAGAAGAGTTATGGCAGGAAACAGAGTGAATGGAGCACTTAGACCAGTTATGAATGATCGCAACATATCAAGAGACGCTAAAGTTGCCATTCATAACGCAATCGTAGTGCCAACCCTGACGTATGCAAGTGAGACCTGGACATGGCAGAAGTCGCACGAAAGCAGAATAAATGCAGTTGAAATGAGATCGCTTAGAAGAATTTGTAACAGAACGATGTATGATAGAGTTCGGAATGAAGATACAAGGAAAGAATGTAAGATAAAGAAAGATGTAATTAACAGAATGAAAGTTAACATATTGAGATGGTTTGGCCACTTGGGGAGAATGAACGAAGAACGCCTGACGAAGAAAATATACAAAGCTGACAGGAACGGAATAAGAGGTCGCGGGCGCCCAAGAAAAGGATGGCACGACCATGTAAACGATATTTTGAAAGATGGAAATGTAAGAAGCATGAACAACAGACGAACATGTATAAGACGATGTATGAATGTTGATGAGGCGATGAATGTGTGTCAAGATAGAAAAATGTGGCGTTCGGTTCTCTCTGCCTACCCCGTGAGGGACATGGCGTGATGGTATGTATTAATTTACATCACCTTATAACCTGAGACCCAATGAATATCTCATTTACCTATACATAATACAATTTTTTTGGATTTTATGTATAACATAATATATGGTGTCCATAGGAAAAAAATATCCTACATTAATGGACATGAACTAAGTTTCAACAGTAGACACAATTTGGACCTCTTCTGAACGATCTATGTACGTTCGAATCTTCGTGAGGATTACGACAAGCATTAGTATAGTAATTTCATATAATTTTAACTGACTTTCAAAATCGGAGAGGTAATCATTTCGACGTAATTTTTTTTGCGTATTTTCAGCGATAACTTTTGACTTTGTCGTCCGATTTTCGATAGTTATTTTTTCATTAAAAAGAAGGTATCTACCGATTGGTTTTACTTAAATTTCATCAAGATCTTATCACGAGATCTACGAGAAAATCATCAATAACATTTTTTTTTACAAAAGTGATAGTAACTCTCTACCATATTATCTAATATTGATGATTCATTTTCGAATATATAGGGAGTGCTTCAGCGATGATCACACAAATAAGTTTCATCGAGTTCTGATGACAGGACTCATCAAAGAAAAAAATCATCAAAGTCTTTAATTTGCAAATTCATTTGCAATCTATAACACACGTATTATTGTGTTTCGAATATTTTTATAGTTACATAATCGCAAGCATTGGTTTTTTTCCTTGTCGTGATTCAATGATATTTAAAAACAAATTCTTTGCATCTCAATAGAGACGAAGTTGGAATTGTATAGGAGAACAAGGTTTCTTGAGTTCCTGGTTCTCCTTCAATATTCCAACTACGTCTCTATTGAGAAACTAAAAATTTGTATTAATTTATATTTTTAATAAATAAAAATAAAAACACTTGTTTAGAATTAATTCCACTATTTATTTAAGGACTACAACCTACGACCGGTTTCGTGCTAAGCACATTTTCAAGCAGTGAATATGCATTAGTTTAACAGATTTATTTTTAAATTTATTTTTAATTTTAGAAAATTATATTTTCTACTTATTTACTTGTTTTATATAATTTCTGATTTAATATAATTTACTTGTTTTAGTTTCTTTTCTTGTTTTATATATGTAGTTTCCACTAATTTACTAGTTTTTTTTTTAATAATTTCTATTTCATTCACATTTAAACTTATTTGAAAAAAAAAAATTGTTTTTAAGTATATAACTTTTTCACTTTTTAGACGTGTATTTGTTTTATATAATTGTTTTTAGTTCACATGGTATTTAACTTATTGTTTTTAATTATAACCTAGCTCCAGATTCACTTGTTTGCTATCCATGAAAAAATCTAACTTGTCTTTGTATAAATACTCTGTTAAACTTATGTATATTTACTACTTGAAAATGTGCTTAGCACGAAACCGGTCGTAGGTTGTAGTCCTCAAACAAATAGTGGAATTAATTATAAACAAGTATTTTTATTTTTATTTATTAAAAATATAAATTAATTTAAATGGAATTCCATCAAGAACTGACGATCAAAAAGTTAAATCTAATTAAAAATTTGTCATTTTTATTTACTTAAATTAGGGGAAACAAACAGCCATTTATAAACCATAAATATAACCATATAAACCACCAAGCAAAATATTTCCCACAACGTGCGTAGTATAAAATAAATAAATATAAATTAGCTTAAAAACATATATATTACATATGTACAATCGAGTGAGTTAAAAACTAAATTAAAAATTGAAATAGGTATACCTACAACTACAAAAAAATAACAAAGAATATAAACAAGATAAGTAATATATTCAAAATTAGGGATATAGATAATGGGGGTATGTAGGAATTGCGGGGAGTGGGGAGGGTAAAAAGGGGATAGGTATTCCAAGTAGCGTCTAGTCCCAGTTCTTCTTTTCTGCATTCTTAGGTTAGGTTTAAGTTTGTGTATAATAATAATAGCGAGAGTTGCTTTATAAATTGAATTATAAATTATTATAAATTAAATTTACATTTTTTATTTAATTTATCGCATTTTATATAAAATTTCACAGCTCATTTGACTCCATACTACGAGACCTCAACCAATCAGAGAGCCAACCGGAAACATAATGCGGAATGGTAAATGCGGATTGTAGACGCTAGTGTATTCCATGCCTCGTATCACTGCGTTATTGGTGATATACTCCTGCGATATTGCGGATATGTGCTGTTGAGTACCTACATCAATGTCGTAAAACCTTGTATTATACTGTTTATTACAATATGTATTATTTTCAATGTATTAATCGAATCAATTGCAATTTACATAAAAATGACAATTAACAAAGTGTATAAATTGCTTGATATATTTTATAATAACCCTATTTAACTGAGACAAAATCTCGTGTTAAAAAAAAGGAAGTAGGTATTTATTTTGTAATGATACATTCACCAAACAACATTGCACATATACTAAATAATACATAAAATATTATAATATTATAATATCACTCTGGTTAACATTTATATGATGACAAATAAATAATTTACGTACGTATAAGAATTGTGTATAAAAGCTAAGCAAAATTTTCAAAGCAAATAATAAGCTACACTAAAACAGGAATAAAATAAACAAATTAGTAAATCAGTACAATACCTACATACCTACGGTGACAGGAAAATTATTCGAAAAACAATTATTCGAATGCTCAATTATACGAAAATCAATTTTACGAATGGCAATTATTCAAATCACATTTTTTCGAAAAACAATTTTCCGAACACACAATTATCAGAAATTACAATTGTTCGAATTTTTATGACGTCATGTTGGTAGTATTGTGAGAGGAAGAAACCATAGATTTTTGTTATAATATACTAGATGTCGTAGTTAGCAAATTTTGTATGAATCGAAGTGAGGCATTTTTCCGGGGTATTTTTGACGTTTTCGTACATCGTTTTTCCATAGAGAATAACGACTAATGTGAATTGTTTTCGGATTTATTTGTCGTAAAAAACACTTTGTTAATTTAGATTTAGAGAAAAGTTATTTGGGATTTATTGAAATGTAAGGAAAACTAAAATATGTTGCCAACCAAAACGTAATAGGTACGCGCGTTATTCCATGACTCACTTTTTGCACGGAGTACCTACTACATCTACATAGTAGGTATATTATGTATAATAAAAATCTATGGAATAAACAACATGGCGACGCACCGCGCTGTCGGATATCCTAGGATGTACACCGATTTTTTAAACTTAATCTACAAAACTTTGGTATTAATAGGTTGGTTAGGTTTGCTTGTAGTTATAATTGCGACTGACGTGAGCCAGTTGCATTATATATTATAAAAAGTAACTATAATATTAAAATAAAATAACTAAATTGGTGTGAATACTAGATAAACTGTCTGTACATGATGTGCCAAAATCAAAAACTCGTGTAAAAACTAGGCTATCCCACGCTGTCAAAGATTAGTTATTAAAAATGTGCAAACATACGTACCTACCCAACAATAATACAACAAGTAATAATAGTCTTCATCGAATATATTTTACTGGCAACAAAATAAATATGTCAAAGGAGGCAACATAATGACAAAAAAATATATTAAATTCGGTCAATTGGTATTCCAACAAATGTTAGTTCGAATAATTTGCTTTCGGACAATTGTCATTCTGATAACTGATTTTTGATTAATTGTTATTCGTACAATTGCGCATTCGAACAATTGTGTTTCGAAGAATTTTCATGTAATCCATACCTACATACTGTTACTTACATATCGTATGCATAAATATGCAAGACTGACGTCATATCCCGCCCACTTCTCTCATCTCACTTCCTTACTATTCGCCACCGCTAAACATGTGTGACAATTTTCGCTCTTCGATAATCAATCAATTTTATCAATCTTTCGGTCGTTATACACGGAATACAAATCTTTGAACGATATAATTACCTACTGTGTGTATAAGTGTTTTAAATCAATATATTTAAACCGATGTGTTATGTGAATAATATGTGAAATTATAAGATGACAACAACTCGGATTTATGGACATATAAATCGGTGGGTTCCTAACATTTTACCTATATATCCTCAGTCGATTCAATTATCGAATTCCAATATATATTTCCAATTGATCGACGAAACACATACCATCACGCAATTTCTCTTATAGGGTAGGCAGAGAGAACTGAACGCCACATTATTTTCTATCTTGACACACAATGAATTTTTATGTGAACGATTATAATTTTGTGAGACGACCATAAATGGAATAAATAGATGGACGTATAATGAAATAAAGATGAACGGAGTGTGAAGGCAAATTAAAAGGGAGAGATGGTGAAGGTATGTAGATAGATGATGAAGATAAGTAAGTAAATGTAGATTCGTTAATTATAATATAAATCTCGGTCGTTTGAGAGGTGTTTTTTAATTTACCGCCTTGAATCATTCAATTAGACTTCTACTGAGCAGATCAGAGTCTCCGAGGATTTGCTCTCTCTAATATTACCTACATTATATTATAATATTATATATATTTGATGGTAAGATAGATAATATATAGTTTTATTTTGACTTAATATAGAATTTACATCTCATAATATGTATAGTTGCAATGCAATGCCCCACTAAGTTAAAAGAGGGGGTTGAGGCGAACGCTTTACACCTCACTACAAGTAACTCCACTAGTATTCAAATTTTGTATGCAAAATTTTCAGCATTTTTTAGAAATGAGTTTCTAAAATTATTTTGTATTAAATATTTTACTATGAAAACATGATAATTTAAAAATTTGATGTGTGGTTGACTGGTAGAAATTGCCTACAGGCAATAAGTCCCCCGCATTATGTGATTTGTTTTGCATAATAAAAGAGTTTTATTATTATTATAATTCATCAATGCCATTTTATGAAAGTGATGTGCCATTTTAGCAATTCAAAAATAATAATATCTAATTTTATGTTTCCTGAGCTTGGGGTCACTTTGAAATATTTGACAGTTGAATAAATTGAGAAGCGCTATTCTGATATCCTTCAAAATCTAATGGAGTCTTATAAAAATTTGTAAAATTTGAAAATAATCGAATGGGTACCTACTTTTGTCTATAATGGATGAGACGCAGAATAAAGAATAGAATAAAGACGCAGTGCAAAGCGCATAGTACACAGTACAAACACACATACACATTGTGATGAAACTTTCAGAATAAAATCTCAGCATGATACTAGTTGATATTCTGCGATAAAAAAAAATAAACTTAAATATCTTTATACGTCGTAGCTATACTTTTGTGGCACATTTTAACTAATAAAATTAAAATTACAAATAACTATGTTTAAACCACTAATGACATTAGTGGTTTAAACAAAGTGATTTATAATTTTAATTTTAATAAACATAGAAATTGCGAATTTTTAACTCCCACTATATTCCCTTGGGTTAGTGAGGAGTAAAAAATCTGTTAGGGATAAAACATTTTGAAAAAATGACACTGTTGATAATTATGTTATTTCACGCAAACACTTATGTAGATGTAATAGAACGATATATGACAGAATAAAAAGACACCTGACCTGGGGGGCAAGTCTGGTTGACCGTTGAAATGAAAACCCTCCTTGTTTACCCATATCATGGATATAATTATTATATGGAGTTCTACAATATCTTTAGATGTCATAGAACTCCATACGATAATTATATCCATGATATGGTTAATCACTGGGGTTTTGATTTCGCCGGTCGAACCAGACTTGCCCTCCAGAAGGGAGAAAAAGACCTAGGTTGAGATGGCTAGACGACGTGCTGTGTGATATAAGAGAAATAGAGTTCATTCCAAGAAGGTAAACTGTGGAGATGAGGTATTAGACATTCTCAAACCTAATATAAATGTTTAGCGCGTCCCTGCCTCCCTAGACAACGTGTCATTTAGCTCAAAAAAACAAACAAGAAAAGATAACTCAATATATGGATGTGACAGTTGCCAGTCACGTGACAACTGTCACTTCCATACATTGAGTTATCTTTTCTTGTTTCTTTTCTTGAGCTACATGACACGTTGTCTAGGGGGGCTTATTTGATAATTATTATTATTTTTTATATTATATTGCTTCTCGGGAAACTAACAAGTACAATGTCAAATATTATTTTAACACGCACTCAATAACAAGTTGCCACATTCTGGAGATTTACATACAATATTAATCGTCTCACAGATCCAGTCTGAAAACACAATTAAAATCTGTGTCTCCAACCGAAATCGTAAACAGGACCCTTGGATCAACAGTCAGATACCCAACCAACTGAGCCACGAAGACCGACAGTTCACTTTTAAAAATTATTCACTTATTATGCTGTTGTTCCATTTTATTAACATTATGAATATTGATTTAAGAAAAATGTTAATATTTGATCCTGTAATATAATATTATGGAGTCTACTTTTGAGTTTGTTTTACATATGAAATTTCAACATTCAAAACGGAAATTAGCTTTTAAAATAGATACCTATTTGAAAAATAAAACTTTGTTCTTTGATTAAATAAACATTGTTAAAATGAAAACACATTTATCTGAAAACAGACAAATAACTTTTTCGTAATTTTTAAAACTATTTACACAAGTAAGTAATTTAGTTGGCAATAGCAAAAGGATTATTCCACATAGTTTAACTACTAAGTTTTATGTAGTTTGAGTTGTAAGGTACGTGCTTAGAGCCGATGAGTTAACAGTAGGTAAACGAGCTTAGATAATATATTCAAAGTTGTTTTTTTGTTTACTAAATAAATATAAACATACATTTTACTGCAAGGCACCGGTTTAGAATAGTACTTCCACTCTTTTCTATAATCATCGTTTAAGGGTTTCCAATAATAGAAAATACAAATATAGTTGAGCCATTAGGTTCACCACCCATTCTGAATACACCGATTGTCTTTTTAGGTGAGACCATAAGTACTGGTTTGTGGGTATGCACGCATGTGTAGTGCTTCCTTATATTAGTTTATTATTGTTTTCTTTTCTGTGATTTTGTTTTAAAAAAAATTGTGTTTGCACAATATTTTTTAAAAAAAGATTATAGTATTATTAATATTATTTCCTACATGCATTAAATCACTAACAATTTACATTTGGAAAAAATAAGAATAAATCTCACTGTGTATTATAAATGGAAATATTTGATTTTGTTTTCGATATGTGTTTTATTTATGTATGTTTGTAAATGACAATATACGTATGCCGTAAATGATTCAATAAATAAGTTATTTCACACCGGCATACCTGTCGCTGGTTACCTCATACTGTGGGATATGCTGTGATGGTATGAAATATGATGTGAAGTTAACATACATAAAATGTTGATTTCTTTGGATAGGTACCTTATATAAAACAAAAACTTTAGACATACCTACTAATAACATCGTCAACCAGGGGGGTAAGTCAGGGGGGCAAGTCTGGTGCAACAGGCGAAATCAAAAACCTAGTGATTACCCATATCATGGTTATAATTATTATATGGAGTTGTATGACATCTAAAGATATTATAGAACTTCATACAATAATTATATCCATGATATGGGTAATCGTGAGGGTTTTGATTTCGCCGGTTGTACCGGACTTGCACCCCTGGTGTTCAACCGGTGAAATCAAAACCCTCAGGATTACACCTATCAAGGATATAATTATTATATAGAGTTCTATAATATCTTTAGATGTCATAGAACTCCATATGATAATTATATCTATCAGACTTGCCTCCCAGACTTGCCCCCCTGGAGAAAATGAAAAAAAAACAGATTTATAAGCCAAAAAAATATATTTTTTTTTCCCATGACCTCTTTTGATTTTTTATTTGTAATCCCCATCTGAAAACATTTTGAATTATCCGTTCTGTCATTGATTTAAAAAAAAAAAACTTAAAATTGTGAACATATGTAGTAGTTGTGAACATATAACTCCTTTATTAACTCAGCAGCCCGACTGTGGAACGATCTTCCGAATTCTGTGTTTCCATCTTCGTACAACCCGGGTCTTTTTAAAATCCGAATTAATAAACTCTTTTCTAGATTGCAAACCCCTCCCAACGCTACGTAGTGCGCTTATTCGGAAGAGTAAAATGGACCCAAATCCTAATAGCTGGCGTCCCCTACGTAGACATGTTAAAAAAAAAAAAAAATCATTCAAAAATTTCCAATAAAAGGTCAGAGATCATTATTTACTCTACTGCCCAATTGTTGTCTTTCAATATACAACCTAAAAATATACACGTATGATAATTGACGTTTGACATTTAAAACGCACGATGCTGCGTTCATGTTGAAACCGCGCCGCTCGAAAGCGTTTAGTGAGATTGGTGTGAAAAATGCTATTATCTGCAACTTCAGGTATATCCGATACCCGACGTCGAGCGTTGTATCTGAACACAGCCCAAGAGCGCAGATGATGAGAATAAATGGTCAGGGTGAATTATGAAATCAATCCAATATGAAATAGATATGTTCATAATAATATCAAAGATGCTTTTCTTTTACACAAATAAAGTTACATATTATCTGGATTCATTTTATTTAAGACGTTTTTCACCAATATATAAATCTTATTTGATAGAAAACGGATTACTTATTAGAAACATTTATTGAACTGTCTATCACAGACTTTTTCCACCATACATTGTGTCTTCGTTCTCTCTGGAATACCTACATATAATATGTAGGTATCTTTCAAAATACTCTATCAAAGTTTGATTATTATTTGATAATAATGGACATGGGATAATTGTAAGTCATTACATAAAGAAATTCAGGGATCAGTTTTTTATATGAATTAAAGTATCTATAAGTAATGATTTATCTTTCGTCCATTCAATAATACAATATGGTATGGTTGCAATGGGGGGGGGGGGGCGTATATAAAACATCCATTTTGCCTCCAGAAAACGATCTGAATACCCAACGTTGCAATTACATATATTATGATTTTCAAGTGCTGTCTTTTATAAAAATTGTCGCAAGCCATTGTGTGTTGCCTATTCTTGCTGGTACTCTGATCACCTGTATGTAAGTACCTACTTGTGGGCCTGGATTCGTGAACCCAGTGAAACTATGTCTTTCTCTTTTGTGTCTTATGATTGTTATTCTTGGTCCTATGTCTCACACTTGGCCATAACCTTCATCTTCAACCCGTATTTGCCCACTACAGGATATAGGCCTCCCATCTCTTACTCCACTCCTCCTGCGATTCCCATACACTGGGGTCCATCGAAATTTTTAATGTCGTCCATCAATCTGTAAGGTGGCCGCCCTTGTGGTCTCTGTCTCTTCTCATTGCTGTGTCTCTTGCCCATCTCTGCTTTTCGTTCTTTTTTCTTTCGGTCCTTGACCTGAGCGTTATGCCTAAATCTTCGAGGATGAAGATATTCATTCCAGGCCATCCAGCCGATCCTCAACATCCTCCTCCAGCATCACACCTCGAAAGCGTTCACGCATTTTATGATTAAATGCTGAAAATTAATCTGATAACGGGTCTAGTAAAAAAAGGTTGATTTGATATAATTTAGGTACATATCTTTTTCTGGGAATTGGAGCAGAGGCAAAGCTTTATATAAATAAATAATATATAATTGTACATCTGTACCTATTCCGAAAATACTTAAGATAAAATAATACTGTTTTGAATCTCTTGTTTTTGCATTAAAGGAAATTTGACAATTCTAAAATAATTAACATGTTTGTATACAAAGGAAATATTATGTAGTTAACATTGGTATCGTAAAAATAAAACACACGTACATACTTTCTGTTTTTATACATTTATTTTCTTATTTTTTTTACAGATTGGAGGTTTTTCTATTGGATTTAGGCAGTGAAAACCTAACGCCACAATATTTTATCAACTCTCTCTTAATTCCTCATAATACAGTTGATATATAATATTTTTAAGTGATTATAAAAAAAACCCTATTACAATTTACTGACCGTTTCGGTCGAACAGACCTCTTTCAATATTGATCAGTTGAGAAAGGTCTTATCAGCTTAAACGATCGCCCTGTAAAAAGGAAATAAATCTTTATGTTACATGAATCACTAAATTTGATGTTATAAAACTTTAATATCAATGCCATAAACATTGATAAATAATTAAAACATTGTTTTTTTATTGCTCAAAGAAGGATGCACGAAATATCTGACGCCTTAACTATTGAAATAAGTATGTAGGTATATTTAAACGAGTGGGCTGTTGCCAACGATATACCTACTCCTCACAACCAAACTCAAAGTATTCAAATTTTGTATGGAACATTTTCAGAAATTTAATAAAATGAATTTTGATTTAAATATTTTAGTATGAAAACTTGATAATTCTTCAATACCATTTCATGTTAGCGAAGATATCAAATTATATGTATCCTGAGCTTATGGTCACATCGAAATATTTGACAGGTAAAAAATTAAGAAGTACTGATCATATATCCTTCAGATGGGTCAATGGCAGAGCGTATAGCGCGCTGGTCTAGTAATCCAGTGGTCGTGATTGATTGATGACCGATTTCGTTTACCTATAGCACAAGCATTTATGCTTATTTAAGGGAACGTAGGAAGATGTATATGTACTTGTTAATAAAAAAATACAAAAAACAAACCATTCACGTTACAAAAATAAATATAAATATAATAATAATAATAAGTCATTTGTATAGCGCCGTTTAATGATTCAAGATCATACCAAGGGCGCTGATAGTCTAGTGTTGTGTTGCTCTTTGAAACAGAGCAGTTTTTAATCCTTTAGTGAAAGTGCTCTTGCTTTGAGCACTGCGGACATCTAGAGGCAGTGAATTCCACTTAATAGGACCACTCACACTAAAGCATCGGTCATAGTAAGCCGCTTTGTTGACTCTGTCCAACTCCTTTAAGGAATTGTTACTCTGTGATCCAGACGACCTGAGTGTGAGATGCCTCCCAGAGAGATCTCTTCTCTGATACAGCTCTTGTATATATTTTGGTGCCAGGTTGTTCAAAGCATTATATACTGTCAAACAAATTTTGTAATCAATATAGTTAAAAGTTATTGTATGTTTGTCTGTGACTAACAATATTGATGGACAAATTCAATTCGATCAAATATTAATAAGATAAAACAAAAAATTCTGATTGGATAAATTGAATAGGTCAAAACTACATTATAGGTAATTTAATACTATATAGTTGATGATCTGCAATAAAATAATAACCTTAAAAAGTAAGAATTCATAATTCCCCACTATTATACCCTTGGGGTTGTGAGGAGTATTCATTCATTCACTTACTTATACCATCACGGCATATCCCACAATGTGGGGTAACCAGCGAAAGGTGTGCGGGTGTGCAGTATAAAAGGGAGAACAACACATATATGTATACCCACACACCAGTCTCGTTTCACCAAAAAAGGCACTACATTCAGAATGGGTGGTGAACCTCATTGCTGAACTATGTGAGATGTTATTGTTGCCTGTTGTATTTTCGATTACCCGGCTCTTACGGGACACAGCTCGAAAACAATGATTTAAAAGAATGGAAGCGCTATTCTAAGCCGGTGCCTCACAGCTATAGGGGTTGTGAGGAGTAAAAAATAAATATATTTCAATATTATGGATATTTAGGTATGTGTTGTGTGTGCTTATTTTGTGGATGTATGAGGCGAATAATATAAAGTGACAGTTCTTAAAATATTTTGACAAATTAACACCTCATTTTGACACTGTCGCTTGTCACTATCACTCCGCTACACAAGCTACAGACAGACAGACAGACAGACAGACAGATATACATACAACATGGCATCTTATCACCGATCAATTTTTGTTGACAGACTTAAGTTGATCAAATTTTTAACCAGATTCATTTTCTATTTCTCGTCATAGATACCCCGACATATTTTCAAAACTGATAGTAATAATAATAATTATAAACAGTTTATTGCCATATGGCAATTTCTTCCAACTAACCAGTGTTTCAAGCCCAGAGAAGCAATAGTAGCGTGAGAAATTAATTTAAATAAATCTCTTCTCTGCTGGGGTACCCAGAACCCATTTTTACATAATCAATACATCGACTGCGGGTATAATATTTGGTAGGACCGCTGTCAGTCTACTGATTCATGTAAACTTATTGATGTTTTGTATATAAATATGTGTATGTATGTTTTTATATATAATTTATATACTTTATATTTTTTGCACTTGTTTCCTGCCTAAGCAATTTGCTATATTTTATTTTTATAAATGACTAATGTTATTAACGAAATAATTTTGAATATTTTTTTAATTGGTATACCCACAGACAGGCTATGCCTTGTGGGATTTTCGTCTACACGGTTGATTTATTGTGATTGATATTATGTTTATGTATATTGTATGTTTACTGTGTACCAAATATTAAATAAATAAATAAATAAATACTTTATAATATTCGCGAAACAAATGTCAATCCACAAACATTGAATTATACTTTACATTCAAAATTAATTTATCGACTTTATGGCTTATTAGAAAATGCATCAAGTTGATAAATACTTACAAAGCGAAAAAAATATGTTTCGTAGAACATTAAATCATGTTTGATATTTTTAGTTAGACAAAAATTGTAAAAAAAATGAAAAAAAAAACAGTGATATTTTTTATGAATTAGTAATAATATTTTATTGTTTGTTGTGAGAAACCAGTTTTGAATAGTGCTTCCACTCATTTCTATTATCATAGTTTTCGGATATCCCGTAAGAGCTGGGTAATCTAAAATACAACAGGTAACAATAACATCTCACATAGTTCAGCAATGAGGTTCACCATCCATTCTGGATATAGTGACTTTATTGGTGATACGAGGCTGGTGTGTGGGGAAAAACGCATTAATGAAAATAAAAATTCTGATTAATACTAGTTGCATGTAACACATGAAATCCAACTGTCGATAGCGATAGTATGTATTGTTGAAGAATAAGAATCAAACTATAAACCCATAAATCCAAATGATTGAAAATTTTAAGACATGTTGGTATGTATGTCAAGATAGGATAGTATGGAGGTCAGTCCTTTTTTCCTTCCCAGAATATGAAAACAACATGATGGCATGTATGTATGTTTGGAGATTATCAAATAATTGAGATTCTTAGATATTGTGTATAGGCCAATGCCATACAAATTGTATGTATGAAGCGATGTCGTTTCGATATTTTTAAAAGATTTGGAAATATAGGCAGTTTAACAAATAAATTTATCATAAAAAAAATATTTTTCTTAATAAAAAATGTTTGAGAAACCACTTTGAGATTTTGTATTTTTCTATATTCGTAACAATTTTAAACGTTATAGCTTTTATGGTTTCTGAGAAATATGGAAAAATAAAATAAAAATTCAAAAGTTGATAACCCCTGACTGAAACAAAAATTCACCATTCTGAGTATAAAAGTTTTGTAGGCATATAACTGTTTATATATTTTGGAAATTTCGGCTCTGTTAATTGAGCGGAACAAAAGTTATAAGGGGGGGATGGACAGACACACACACACACACACACACACATACAGACACACTAAATGTTCTACTCCGAATTCTGAGTAAATCCGTATATGGAACATTATATACTGCGAAGTCTCTAAGTTGTTTTGACTTCAAAGTTGTTTATCCTGGCTTGAAACATTGTCGATATGTTAAGAGAACAAAGTTCTCTTGAACAAATCGACAGTGGGAAAATGTTCCTTCATACACGCGTCTTGGATTTAAACTGCCTCTTCCTTCAAAAGAATTTCATTCTCTTGAACGAATCGACAGTTGGATAAAAATATTAGTTTTTAGAAAAGGAGTGTATGAGACGATGCATGTGCGTGAATGAATATAAGCCGAAGAGAGAAGTCTAGCATTCAGTTCTCTTTGTCTACTCCAAATAAGGAAATGGCATAATTTATTTATTTATTTATTTGAATTTTCTTATACATACAATTTGTACACTGGCGGGCTTATTGCCTAATGGCAATTTCTTCAATACAAAACAATGTGTACTATGGCAATCAGTTACATAATCACATTGCGAAATAAATAAATACAGCAGAATAAAAGTAAAAAAACAAATAAGATAGCATAAAAGAACAATTCATAGCAATGATAGGAAAACTAAAGGATAAGGAAAGGAAGAGGAGAGGAAGATGTAATTAGGTGTTGTAAGATTAATATTTTTGCTTAGTAATCGTATGATTTGGTAAGAAATACAGCACATAATGCTTCTTTTAACACAACAATTGGTTTTGATTTTATCTGTAATTGAATTGCTCCGTTTTCAAGTTGCTGTCGACATATCAGTTGATCAACTTAAGTCGCCACGTATGCACCTCGCGCTACGAACATTTCAAAACACACTATTATGATTTTTATTTTCGGTTGAATTGTAAAATCAGACTGGAGATGTTTTAGTTTTCTTATGATGATTAACATTCGGTGGTTGGTACTCATGACACGATTGGTAACATTGGGATAATATTTTGTTGTTATTTGCGGTTGATGTATTTCATAATAAATAACAAGAACCGCTTCATCTGTCTTCTGTCAACATCGTGTCGTTAATTTTCTCAACACTTCGCTTTATCAAAAATCAAAAGTTGACGCTTTGAAGTGAACGAGATAGATTTGAAAAGCGATTTTAAACTTTCTTAATGTTCGTCTCAGGGCACTATTACGTATACTATGATATCAGTGCAGAGTCAAGTTCAGAAGAAGCTTCCTGGAGATGACCGCCCCTATAGTTGGCCACCCCGAGGCCCGAAGGCTGTCATTGTGGCGTGATAGTCTCGAACACACGCAGCTACCACCCGCGGAGAACGTGTCAGTGGGACACAACCTGCCTTATCCGACATGGAGAGCGCTCAATAGGCTCTGAACGGGTGTCTCCTGCTGTTACAGTGACCTCAAGAAATGGGGTTACAGAGAGGAAGATATCTGCGAGAGTGGTGCAAGACAAACACTAGTGGAATCCGAGTGGCCGAATATTGGGGGCAACGAATATGATGGTGTTCCAGACACGGAAAGTAAGTATGATATCAATACCCGAGAGGAAAATGACATACATATCGCTACACTGGGTTATGGGGTATGATGGGGTAGACACAGAGAGTCGATCTCCGCACGTATGCCTCTAAAATGTTTTTATCCACGATCGCCTCCAAAATGTTTGTTTTTACGAACGCCTCTAAAATGTTTTCATCTACTTATGTAAGAACGCGTCAATTTTTTTTTATCTACGAACATCTCTAAAATATTTTTATCTACGAACACCTCTTAAATGTTTTTATGTATGAACACCTCCAAATTTTTTTTATCTACGAACACCTCTAAAATGTTTTTATCTACGAACACCTCTAAAATATTTTTATCTACGAACACCTCTTAAATGTTTTTATGTATGAACACCTCCAAATTTTTTTTATCTACGAACACCTCTAAAATGTTTTTATCTACGAACACCTCTAAAATGTTTTTATCTACGAACACCTCTAAAATGTTTCTATCTACGAACACCTCTTAAATGTTTTTATCTACGAACACCTATAATTTTTATCCTATCTACGAAGACCTCTAAAATATTTTTATCTACGAACACCTCTAATGTTTCTATCTACGAACACCTCTTAAATGTTTTTATGTACGAACACCTCTAAATTTTTTTTTATCTACGAAGATCTCTAAAATATTTTTATCTACGAACACCTCTAATATTTCTATCTACGAACACCTCTTAAATGTTTTTATGTACGAACACCTCTAAATTTTTTTATATCTACGAAGATCTCTAAAATATTTTTATCTACGAACACCTCTAATGTTTTTATCTACGAACAGCTCTAAAATGTTTCTATCTACGAACACCTCTTAAATGTTTTTATGTACGAACACCTTTAAATTTTTTTTTATCTACGAACACCTCTAAAATATTTTTATCTACGAACCCCTCTAAAATGTTTTTATCTACGAACAGCTCTAAAATGTTTCTATATACGAACACCTCTTAAATGTTTTTATCTACGAACACCTCTAAAATGTTTCTATCTACGAACACCTCTTAAATGTTTTTATGTACGAACACCTCTAAAAATTTTTTATCTACGAACACCTCTAAAATGTTTTTATCTACGAACACCTCTAAAATGTTTTTATCTACGAACAGCTCTAAAATGTTTCTATCTACGAACACCTCTTAAATGTTTTTATGTACGAACACCTCTTAAATGTTTTTATGTACGAACACCTCTAAATTTTTTTTATCTACGAGCACCTCTAAAATATTTTTATCTACGAATCCCTCTAAAATGTTTTTATCTACGAACAGCTCTTAAATGTTTCTATATACGAACACCTCTTAAATGTTTTTATCTACGAACACCTCTAAAATGTTTTTATCTACGAACAGCTCTAAAATGTTTCTATCTACGAACACCTCTTAAATATTTTATGTACGAACACCTCTAAAATTTTTTTATCTATGAACACCTCTTAAATTTTCGATAACCCGACTCTTACAGGACACTCAAAAACAATAAAAAAAATAGTGGAAGCACTATTCTAAACCGGTGACTCACAGCTACACGTTTTTTCTATCGTTAGTTTGTGAATGTTTCTGATTGCTATTAATATTATTTTGATATTAATTAGACGTCACAACAAAATAACGAAAATAGGTAAGTGTGTGATAACATTTCACAAGTCCGAGACTTGATTAATACTGGCTTTTAGAAACGTTCAAGTGTCATCTCGCGACACGTGTTTCGGCAGTCTTTCGACACATCTTCGCGCCTCTCGTTATTATCGCTAGACTCTAATGATAATAATAATTGACATACCAGATGTTGACAGGCGTAAAATAACTTGTGTGACGTATTATTAACAAAGTTGCCAGTAATTTGGCACTCGGAACTTTTTCCTACCCACGTCCTATTGTCGTTACAATTATATACTTGTGACAACACAAAACTTACACCTGTCATGTAAAAATAATAATCATACATATATTTTTACTTTCCACTTCTATGGAATAGTGGAGATTTTTCTTACATTAGTTTCTCGACGGTTGTTATATTAAAAGTGCATACCTACTATGAGATTCTTCGTGATGTTTTTGAGTGTATGTAAATTTATATCAATCCATTTATCACGCAAATATTGTTTCTTTGGGTTGTAAAAATTTCTTAGTTGGAATAAATTGCCACACAGCAATAAATTCGCCACTTGCACAGAGTGCAAGGAGGTGTTTATTTGATTAAAATAAGAAGTAGACGAACGTAATGTTTAACAAAAATTGTTGCTAAGTTCTTAATTTGAAAAAAAAATACAACAATACATACACCATAATACAACAAATAATTTAAAAACATTTTTTATTGCATAGGTATATAAAGAAAAAATATTGAGTTTTAGTCTTTAGTATTTTTTAACAAATTTTTAATTATCTCAATAGAGACGAAGTTGGAATATTTACTGTAGGAGAACCGGGAAATCAAGGCACCTACAGGGCATACGACCTGTCATCGGCTGGTTTACGTGATCACTTTATGCGCTTGCGCAACGTTCACCAATTATGCAATTTAATGAGATCCCTATCAATTCAATTTTGAAAGTTCTATATATTGTAATACTGAAATTCTTTTCGCTTGAAAATAAGGAATTTTTACTACAGCCATCTATGGGTGAAATTATCAACAACAATCTTATTATTTTTATTTATTTTGTTGGAACGCCATCTATTGAGAGAATTGGTTTTTTGTAAATAATGAAAGCTACAATTCTTATATCTGAGGTGACAATGCATTTTTCGCATAGAAGTCACCCCTGAATTGCGCCAGACTTATAAGGTCATTTTTGTCTTATTTACCTACTTGTACCAATGTGTAAGTAATCGGATATTTTTATTATTGCATATGCGCAAACATTGGATTTTTTTCCCTGTCGGGAGTCAAAGATATTTTTTAACAGATTTTTAATTATCTCAATAGAGACGAAGTTGGAATATTTATTGTAGGAGAACCGGGAAATCAAGGCACCTACAGGGCATACGACCTGTCATCGGCTGGTTTACGTGATCACTTTATGCGCTTGCGCAACGTTCACCAATTATGCCTTTTAATGAGATCCCTATCAATTCAATTTTGAAAGTTCTATATATTGTAATACTGAAATTCTTTTCGCTTGAAAATAAGGAATTTTTACTACAGCCATCTATGGGTGAAATTATCAACAACAATCTTATTATTTTTATTTATTTTGTTGGAACGCCATCTATTGAGAGAATTGGTTTTTTGTAAATAATGAAAGCTACAATTCTTATATCTGAGGTGACAATGCATTTTTCGCATAGAAGTCACCCCTGAATTGCATTATTTACAAAAAACCAATTCTCTCAATAGATGGCGTTCCAACAAAATAAATAAAAATATTAAGATTGTTATTGATAATTTCACCCATAGATGGCTGTAGTAAAAATTCCTTATTTTCAAGCGAAAAGAATTTCAGTATTACAATATATAGAACTTTCAAAATTGAATTGATAGGGATCTCATTAAAAGGCATTATTGGTGAACGTTGCGCAAGCGCATAAAGTGATCACGTAAACCAGCCGATGACAGGTCGTATGCCCTGTAGGTGCCTTGATTTCCCGGTTCTCCTACAATAAATATTCCAACTTCGTCTCTATTGAGATAATTAAAAATCTGTTAAAAAATATCTTTGACTCCCGACAGGGAAAAAAATCCAATGTTTGCGCATATGCAATAATAAAAATATTCGATTACTTACACATTGGTACAAGTAGGTAAATAAGACAAAAATGACCTTATAAGTCTGGCGCAATTCAGGGGTGACTTCTATGCGAAAAATGCATTGTCACCTCAGATATAAGAATTGTAGCTTTCATTATTTACAAAAAACCAATTCTCTCAATAGATGGCGTTCCAACAAAATAAATAAAAATAATAAGATTGTTGTTGATAATTTCACCCATAGATGGCTGTAGTAAAAATTCCTTATTTTCAAGCGAAAAGAATTTCAGTATTACAATATATAGAACTTTCAAAATTGAATTGATAGGGATCTCATTAAAAGGCATAATTGGTGAACGTTGCGCAAGCGCATAAAGTGATCACGTAAACCAGCCGATGACAGGTCGTATGCCCTGTAGGTGCCTTGATTTCCCGGTTCTCCTACAATAAATATTCCAACTTCGTCTCTATTGAGATAATTAAAAATCTGTTAAAAAATATCTTTGACTCCCGACAGGGAAAAAAATCCAATGTTTGCGCATATGCAATAATAAAAATATTCGATTTAGTATTTTTGTTATTATAACTTTGTTATTAGTTTGTTACTGACATGTCAGCCGGATAATTGATGATTATGTCGACAAAAAGATTCTTTACACCAATCCTGAGGCAGAAGAAGAAGCAGAGACAGGCCCAAGATAGGAGTAGCGTCTAGTCCCAGCTCTTCTTTTCTGCATTCTTAGGTTAGGTTTAAATTTGTTTATAATAATAATAGCAACTCGCGTGAGCGAGTTGCTTTATTAATTGAATTATAAATATAATAAATTAAATTTACATATTATTTTTATTTTTTCGCATTTAATATAAAATTTCACAGCTAATTTGACTTAATACTACGAGATCTCAACCAATCAGAGAGCCAACCGGAAACAGAATGCGGAATGGTAAATGCGGATTGTAGACGCTTGTCAAGATAGGCTGGTTGGATGACACATAAGACGACACAAGGGCGATAGGAATACCAGCTGGAGGAGAGCAGACCCACATAGGGCTGTAGTGTCAATGATGATCTAATAGTCTAGCTACAGTGGTGAAGTTTAGTCTGAAATCTGATTTTTTTTTAATTATCTGTTTTTATATTATCTGTTCACAAAGCGTACCCCGATAGAAACGGGACAAAAGCGCTAAGGGGGAAAGAAAAAAAAGATATTATTATCTGTTCATTAAGTTTTTATTTTCATTTACTTACTTACTTACTTATCGGGTCCGAACATTAGGCCTTACCCTCAGTCTGGGGTGACTAAGTTCATTTAATTTTGTTTTACTTCTCATTTTATAACGTTATAATTTTCATTTAATTTCATAAAGGTTTAATTTTCATTTCAATCCACTATTCCACTATTTCTAGTGTTATTTGATTTTTAATATTATATAGATGCACTTTTTATGTACGATTGATGTTGGCATTCACTATAACAGTGTCACTGTATCAATATGCTTTGGCCCGAATACAGGTTTTTATGTACGATTGATGTTGGCATTCACTATAACAGTGTCACTGTATCAATATGCTTTGGCCGGAATACAGGTATTTACGTACTATTGATGTTGGCATTCACTATAACAGTGTCAGTGTATCAATATGCTTTGGCCCGAATACAGGTTTTTATGTACGATTGATGTTGGCATTCACTATTACAGTGTCACTGTTTGAAGATGCTTTGACCCGGAAACAGTTTTGTCCCTATTGGGACATTGCTGATGCAATTCTTATAATATATCACTCAACGCATCTTAAAAACATAAATAAAATAAATAAATATAATTACCTAATCTACCATGGAAAAATAGGTCCATTATTTGGCATTTGTTTCATGGATCTTTGTTCGTATATCCTAAATCCTATGGATGTGGTTTTATTCCTTTGTTTTCCATCAAAATTTTTTGTGAGAGATGGTATCAACCAACATCCCGACTTAAATCAGTTTTCCTCTCTTTCCCATACCAGAAAGATACATTTTTTGCGGGATTCACCAGGAGGAACGAGGAAGAAGATGTACATATAGATACAGATAGAAAAAAAAACTAACGAAGCTAGAAACACGCAGAATCAGAGACTGGGAATTGAGACAAAAACTTTTAGAAAGTCGTGACACTAAAAAAAAATGAAATTATCTTCGTCTGTGGCTGTCTCGATGTGACTGTGTTACACGGTGATTTTTTCGTCGAATGAATGCTGTAAAATATCGCTTTAATTTTTTTTTTTGCTCATATATTACAACATGAAGCTAATTCATTTATTTAATGTCATTTATTTATCATAATTTCTTGTCGGGCAACTAACTACGTTTAATATTAATTTAACAGGCACCCAATAACAAGTTGCCACATGCTGGAGACTTAAGATATTAATTGTCACACAGATCCAGACTGAAAACATAATTTAAAACAGTGTCTCCACCGATCTCTCTCTCCAATATTACTTATAATAATAAATAATTTTGAAATATTGCTATCCGTATTAAATAAAATTCTATTTTTGAATTATTAATTAGCTATAAAACACTTGTTTTTTGAGTCACTTCGCGACATGTTTCGGAAGCGCTGTCCTTCCATCGACCGGCGTGTCGGGACTAACATGTTGAATTTGTGTGTGTCTGTCTGTGAAGCGAGGGGTGTGGCGGTTGAGGGTTGGTTGGGTTAGTGGGGGGAGGGGGGTATTGTGAAGTGTTTTTGTTTTTGATGGCATGTCGCGAAGTGACTCAAAAAACAAGTGGTTTATAGCTAATTAATAATTCAAAAATGGTTTATATTAACTACCACAAAATATCCGCCGAATCATTAAATGAAAATAAAATTCTTGTTACCTCACCCTTGATGACAGTTTTTATCTTCATCTCCAAATCTTCTTTCTCAAAATCTGTGTTGACTGTTGGGGTCAGCTCTACTCGTCCTTAAATTAAAGTCTTTCTGTCCTGTATTATGTCACCTGGGGGCGTATTTACCTTTCCGTGTTGATTAGGAGGCAAGTACTGCCTCGAATTAGGCACAAGTTTGTTGCGCTAATGCAATAAAAACTCGTGTTGAATTCAAGGCACGTGTCTTCCATGTCTCTGTAGATGGTTTCGTCTTGGCACGATCCAGGAATTCGTCAATCTTCTTCTGTATGTAAGTCAAGGAAGATCCATGGAGATTGCTTGGTTTACCATGTGATCTGGCGGTCTGCGTTCAACGTGCCCGTACCATCTCAACTGTCTTTTCTCTATCTTACTATGTATATTAAGTAACGCCTAGGCTTCCACGAATGCGTGTTTTTTTTGTCCCATAATGACACTCCGGCTGCCCATTTAGCTAACGCGTTTCAGCAGTTTCTATTTCCTTAGAGAAGGAGTTGTATACTGTCTAGCATTCGGAGCCATAGAGGAGTGCCAGTCTGACTATTGTCTGGTACACCTTTCCTTTCAACTTTGCTATCATTTTTGGATCGCACAGGACATCTGACATTCATATGTGCTTGTATCCTATGTTATTTTTTTTAATTAAATCTTATTTTATTTTTGCTCGATTTGCTGTAAGGCACCGACATAGAATATTGCTTCCACTCATTTCTAATATCATCGTATTCTGGTGTCCCTTAAGTGTCTTGTAATCGAAAATACAACATGCAACAATAATATTATCTCACATTGTTCAGCAATGAGGTTCACTACATATTCTGAATGATGTTCTTTTTAGGTTAGACGAGACTGGTGTGTAGGGATAGAGACGTGTCGTACCACATTATACGATTTAATGTGGTAAAGAATGTCTAGGTTCTGTCTGCGTACCCCATGTCTCTCATGGGATAAGCAGAGAGACCCGAACGCCACATTTTTTTCTATTTGGCCCACATTAATTTTCAAGTCGATTTGTATGAAAGACTATTTTCAATTTTCATTCCGTTGGCGTAAAAAACTAATAACTTGTGCGAGGTAAAAATATTTGATTATTCGGTTCGTAGATAGGTTAGGTACCAACATAATGTGAAAAAATTATTTGATTCACATTCAAATCAAAAAACAATATTCGTAAAATAGAATTATTAAAATAAATTAAACCGAACCACGCGATTGGCTCGCCTGTTTCTATGAATATATTATAGAAAAATCATTTTGTAAAGGCACGTGCACACAAACTGATGATAATTTTTTATGATCTTCGTCTTCTTTATAATTCTATAGACGGTTAAAAGGTGGATTTTTTATTTGTTTTATCCTGTTTTGTAAATGACACAATAAAATTGAATAAAAAAATTAATAACTTCGTATAAGTATAAACCACGTTATTTACTGCAGTTATGCGATCGGTTTCGGTACTCACCGTTCCCTCTTCAGGTTGTTCCCTATCATCTATTATATTATTTTATAGCGTTAGAGTTAGGAAATCGAATTTACAAGAGACAAAATAAAATCTCCCATAGTTCAGCAATGAGTGTGTGGGATATTACGCATGTAAATAAGTTTTCTTTAGTAATAAGCATATTATTTTTTTTTTGGCAGTTATTAAGAAGAACACATTTAGACCAATTGGTCCTTTGGATTACCACTATTTTCATATTACTTTACATTTTTTTTGAAAGACCACACTTGAAAATAATGAAAGAGTCGGAAAGTCAGGTAGTCAGATGGTTTTTTAATTACAATTTTACTGTCATTCTTTGTATAATTCCCAAAAGCATAGACATAGATATATTCAACGCAAAATATTATAGATTTAGACATGATGTTCTGAAGGTGATGCGCAACCAATATCCCTCTGTCCTGCCCTCCTAGTCTCTCTACTCTCATTTCTCTTCCCTTCCCTAGTTGTTGTATATGTGTGTATGTATGTGCATGTATGTATGTGTGTGCATATATGTGTGTGTGTGTGGTGTGTATGAGTGTGTGTGTGTGAGGGTGTGTATGAAGGTGTGTGTATGAATAGTTTTGGCTTGTAAACTGTTATTTGTTTTTATATTATTATTTTGGAATGCTTTAAAAAATGATACATATCATCATTAAATGGTAAATGGTATCATTAAACTGCAAATGAGCTGTAGCTTCCCAAAGAAAATAAATAAATAAAAGCAAAATGGATGTTTTATCTGCCTTCCCCCCGTGCAACAATGCCATATTGCACTATCGATCTATCAATAAATTGGGAGATCTGTAATTTTTGGTGCGTTTTCGAATTGTTTTACATACGCAACGCAGTCGCGGTGGACGATTTGCATGCGACAAACAGCGCTGTCGTCTGACTGTCGACTACGAGCGTTCGTGTGATGGCGACTTTATATGAAATTATCGTATAACGAAGTATTCGTTAAGAATATGTAAATGAATATTGAAGGGAACTGTATTGAAATATTAAGATTAGTCACTTTTTGCTTCGTTAACAGTGAATTCTCGCCTTTACCGTTAATGCTCGGTATGCAAATTAACCCACAATCCGTTCTTCATTTGGGGAATTCGTAACAAAATAAAAAATAATAAAAAATATCTTCTTCTTCTTCGACCTATTTCTGACCACTCCTGAACGAAGGCCTCCCCCATTTGACTCCACGTCGCTCTGTCTTGTGCAGTCTGCATATCGTTGTACATACATATATCATCCCTCCACCGCAGCTGAGGTCGCCCCACACCTATCTTTGTCGTACGAGGTCTCCAAGTCATCACACTCTTTGTCCACTTATCGTCCGAGCTTCTGGCTACATTTTTTTTAAGAAATGAAGATATTAGGAAATAGTATTTACCATACCATGACGCCGAACGTCTATTTTTATCGTACAAACGACAAAAATAGGGAGGCTCCGCTGGTTAGGACACGTGTATCGTATGGAAGATGACCAGAAACCAAAAAGAATCCTCACAACGCGTCCGGAGGGAAAAAGAGGTGTGGGAAGGCCGAAACTACGATGGATGGATCGATGGCCGGTGTGCGGAATTGGAGAGAAAAGGCCATGGATAGGGTGCAATGGAGACGAGATTCCTTGAGGAGGCCAAGGCCCATCCTGGACTGTGGAGCCACTGATGATGATGATGATGTTACCATCACACCATTTCACTATTTGGGGTACGCTGAGAGAACCGAACGCAAGACTCCTCTCTCTTGACATACGCTTTGTATGAAAAGATTATCTGATATTTTTATTTATATTTATTTAAACACCATATTTATAATGACAACAAAAAGTATACTACTATCCAACTAGGAAATCCTGTACCTAAATTTAAATATATTTTTTTTTATTTATTTAATTTTGTAAATTATTTTTTATATAAATGACATAAACGAATTCATCAAAAGGGCATGTCATTTCTATAATTTCAACCTATCAGGCAATATACCACATTCTGACATATTCACTGCTAGCAATAACTCTTACTAAAACACTTTATATAGATGCATAGTGGCGTGAAATTTTTAATTTTTGTACCTATTTTTGTTTATTTGTTTTTTTTTTCTTATCCCCTTCGTTTTTCCTTTTTATTTTCCCGTCATCGGTAAACATGCAATAATTTTCATTTGTTCTAATAATGTTTTTATTTATTTTGATTATGTTCTTTCTTAGAATGTGTGTTGTTATTAGCGTTGTAATGTGTGTGCTTATATACATATTAAGATTGTCATCTGTGGACAAATGTAATTGGTCTGATTTTTAATTATTTTATATTGTATTCTTTTTGTGTTTTTCCCTTAAATAAATAAAGTATTATGTCGTTTATATAAAAAAAAACATAAATACCTATTTATGTATATTGTAGGTATGTATGTATGGTGCAAAATATGGTCATACCGATGAATCAATTTATTTTTGTTGGCCGATTTGAATTCAATATGGCGGCAGCTCGACATTGATAATTGCCAATCGTTTCCGTCTTCACAACAAAGGTAGTGTTGAGCGTTAGGTACAATATTTCGAGACAATTTCATTATATCGGGTCGGCCGAGACGGAATGGAATGAAATTCTGGAGCAGCCCCGATCAAAGGACCGGACCAGCCGCGTGTTTCACTGTGGCCCGCGAGCAATATCCGTCAAAAATCAAAAAACATATTTTATCGAAAAAATAATCAATCTAAACCATTTTATTCGCACGCATTGCGTAAGAAAAAAACAAAACGATACTGGAAAATCCTCGCAATATTATAAAAGAAGAATTAAAAATTGTCAAAATAAATAAATAAAAATTGAAATATTTTTGTTGCACGTAATTTTATAATTGGGAATAACCAATGGAAAATTAAAAAGATCTTTTATATTTTATGAATTCTTATGCAAACTATTTATAAGTACCTACCCTACATAAAATAATATAAAAAATATTTTCAATTCTCCGTTTTATTTGTGAATTTCACAATATTGTGCGAGAACACCGTCACCTCAGTTAAAGGACTGTTGCTTTCATTGTTTACAAATAAACCAATCTCTCAATAGATGGCGTTACAAAAAGGGTTTCTTTGTTACATATATGGCAATAGTAATAATGTCTTATTTTCAGGTGATTAGTTACTCATTATTCAAATATATAGAACTTTCAAAATTAACATTGATAAGGTAACTCAATAAGAAGACATAGTTGGTGAACGTTGCGCAAGCGCATAAAGTGATCGCGTAAACCTTACTTTAAAGTCTCAATCTTTCAAAATTCTATATATGTGATTATGCCAACTTACGATTGGTATACGTTAGATTGTTTTTTTTTAGTTGCATATTCGCAAACATTGGATTTTTTTCTCTGTAGGGAGTCAAAAGAGTCAAGGGTGACATCTGTGCGAGAACACCGTCACCTCATTTATAAGGACATTCAAAAAATTAACATTGATAAGGGAACTCAATAAGAAGGCATAATTGGTGAACGTTGCGCAAGCGCATAAAAGTGATCACGTAGCCCAGCCGATGAAAGGTCGTAAGCCATATAGGTGCCTTGAGATCCTGGTTCTTCTATGATATTCCAACTTCGTCTCTATTGAGACGTTGAAAAGTGTCCCAAAAATAATTCACAATTGAGATTTTCAATGGAGTGACGCGAGACTGAGGTCTGCCATTCACTATGAATTTCTGAATCTGGCCCTTTATCCCGAAATTTTGCCCAGAACTGGTCTGGAGAATATTATGATAGGTGACGAAGGGTGAAAATAGACACTGGGGGTGGAGATGGGTCTGATGGAAGAATGGAAGATTAGATTTGGAGAGGAAGTGATATCTAGGTGAGGTTTTATAAGATCAAAGGGTTATTTAAGAACACAGATGGGCCGGTTGGACTGTCAAAACATTGGAAACCTTTTCAAATTGGATTTTCAAACAAGACCTCAAATTCGTTATACTTACACATAAATACTAGTTAGGTACCTTGGTTGACGTTCTGTTTTTTTATTTAATTTATGTATGTACCTACATAATATTATATTATTACGACCATGTGAACGATATTCTGAAAGACGGAAATGTTAAAAGTGCGATCAACAGACGAACATGTATTAAGACGATGCATGAATGTTGAAAAGGCGATTCATGTGTACCAAGATAGAAAAATGTGGCGTCCGGTTCTCTCTGTCGATCCCGCGAGGGACATGGCGTGAGTAATTATTGTATACAAGTTGCAACCCATATTGGAAATAAACATATTCTACATTTATTTATATTAAAAATAATTTAATGATTCTAAAATTTTTGTGTAAACAGAGTGGAAAATCCATTTTTAAATTAATCAATGAATATTCCAAAGTATTTTTTTTCACAAAAAATCGATTATAATGATGACAGAATATTTTCACACAGGTGTCTCGGCATTAACAAGGTCTAAAAATGAAACATTTTTGTTCTTTAATTTAAAAAAATATTATTTTTTCATTCATTCACACCATCGCAGCGTATCTCACAACGTGGGATAACCAGCGACAGATGTGCGAGTGTGCGGTACCATTTAAAAGGAAATACGTCACATGCGTAAATCCCCTCACACCAGTCTCGTATCATCCAAAGAGGCACTACATGGGTGGTGAACCTCATTGTTGAACTGTGTGGGAAGTTATTTTACTTCTTGTATTTTCGATTACCCGGCTCTTACGCGACCCCCGGAAACCTTTCTTTTGTAATTATACAATAAAAAATGACTTTCTGCTAGAAGACGATTTATAAGACAGAAATAATCCTTTTGTCGTAATGTTACTGTTTTGTAAAAGCGACATTTTCAAGGTTCAACGTCAGTTAGCTGTCAAAATGTGACAATTATAATATCTGTCCAAAGAGACTAATGTAATAAAGGAATCTTTCATAGTAAAGAAAATATGGTGTTATAAAGAATAAAGCATTGTGTGGTCTGAGTCTCATTCCAACTGGAATAATATTAAATATGATAATCTTTCCATAGAACCTATATATTACCAGATGACCAGAAACTATTACAAAGTAACAGAAGGTTGTATGACAGTAAAAAAATGTTTTTCCTTGTCGAGATCTTTTTAAAATCTACATATGAGGTATTTCAGAAACAAAATATTATGTTATTCTTCTTCTTCTTCTTCAGCCAGTTTTCATCCATTCTTGGACATAGGCCTCCCCTTTGATCCTCCACAACTCCCTGTCTTGGGCACACTGCATCCATCTCCCTCCGGCACATTTCTTGATTTCATCAGACCACCTTGCCTGGGGTCTGCCAACACCTCTTCGGCTTGTTCTCGGTCGCCATTCTAAGATCTTTTTGGTCCATCGTGAATCCTGGCATCTGGCAATATGCCCAGCCCAGCTCCACTTAAGGCCAGCGACCCTTTCCGCTACATCGGCTACTTTGGTTCTTTGTCTTATCATGACATTCTGAATTATGTCCCTTATTGAAATACCCAGCAACTTTCTCTCCATAGCTCTCTGTGTCACTAACAGCTTGTGCATTATTCTTTTTGTTAGGACCGATGTTTCCATTCCATAAGTAAGCACTGGGAGAATACATGCATCAAATAGCTTCTTTTTCAAATAATGGGAGTATTTACGGGATTTCAGAATGTATGATAATTTTCCAAAAGTTGCCCAGGCAAGGCCACGTCTTCTCTCTATTTCTGCCTCTTGATTTTCTTTGGCAAGCATCACGGTATGGCCTAGATATATGTATCTGTCTACTCTTTCAATTTGCACTCCATCTATTATGATGGGGAAGGACTCTTCTGCGTTACTCATCATTTTGATCTTGGAGATGTTCATCTTCAATCCAATGTTATTTAATATAATTTAATTTAAGGGGAAACGCACAGCATACAGCAATTTTAATTACTTGCCAAAATAGTTCTCTCATACATTACATTATGCGTTGTATAAAAATAAAATTACTAAAAAAATGTCAATATTAGAGTTACATACATAGTTTGAAATTAATATGCGAGAAATTGAAATACCTAAAATAATATATAAAAAAAACAACAGAAACCATAAGTAATTCAAAATTACAAACTTACAAATGATAATGGGATATGTAGGAATTGGGGGTAGTGGGGAGTGATATAGGAGTTAGGTATTCTATGCCTCGTATCACTGCGTTATTGCCGACATACTCCTGCGATATTGCGGATATGATGTATTGAATATAATATATCAGTATTATAAAACCTTGCGTTATACTATTTATGTACAAATGCGTGGAAAGCATGAATGAATCATATTATCAGTACTACAGTGTGGTATATGAAATAATTTTGCATGTCCGCGTATTCTACCTGGTACATAAAATTGTATGTTACAATTACATATTTGAGAAGCAAATAACTATTTTCTGCAGAAGTGACTGGGATCTTCTGTTCTCGAGGGATTTAAGGCCATGAAATTTTCTCGAATATGTGTAGTTTAGAAAATGAAGGTGAGATTTGTAGTTGATAGTTTTTAGGTAATTTCTTTGTTCTCTTTCTATTCTGTTCTATGTATGTTATAAAAAGGAGACAAGATCAGGGTACAATATTCTAGGATTGGCCTAATGTAAGTTGTGTACAAAACAAGGAGAGTTTGGGTATTGAAAAAGGTTTCGTTAAATGTCCTATGAATTCGAGCATTTGTAAGCTTTAGTTGCAATTACATTTTTACAATATTATTATGTTATTTTCGCCCTTTTCTATAACATAACTTGTCTTTATGTGTGTCTGTGCTGGAATTTTACAATCGGTTTTTCCAACTGTAGATATGCTCCAGATTACAGATCGACAAAGTTTTAAGCCATGATCCGCGAGATTTTGTATGGCCAGGTCTAAATTTGTCACGGTTTTTCAACTTTCAAGTAAAAAACATCAACATATCTGTTTACGTTATCGGGGTAGAAAAAAACGACTGAACTCCATACTATCCTATCTTGACATACATGTTTTGTAAAGAAAACAAATTATCATAAAATATTGTATTGAAGGGTTTATAGTTTAGTAAGTATTCTTCAACTATACATACTATCTCCGACGAAAGTCGGATCTCATGTAGTAAATGCAATTAGTAACTAAAATTCCCGACCAGTTAGACCTCTGAAATTTTCAATTTTTTTCCCATTTTCGATGACAATGGATTTTTGAACAGTTTCCAGTTTAATTCATTCAAAGACCTTAGTATATAAGGTCTTTGGATTCATTCGATAATTTGTATTTTATAAAAATCAACTTATTTAAAACGCCTTGATATCTGCAAACTGTATGTCAATCGCTATTTTAAGGTGAGGAGGTTGTCATCAATTTGTTTTCTATTCTGTGCTTGACAAATCAATATTTAGAGGAATCCAGGCACCCTCAAGGATAAAGACCTTTCATCGGTTTGTTTATGTGATTACTTTAAGCAATACATTATAAACAATATAATAACTTTGATTTACAAACTAAAAAATAATATGCTTTCGTGTTTTTACGTCTAAATAAAGTTTACTATTACTATTATTACTTGCGCAAATTCACAAACTTGGTATTTTTAGTACTTATTTTGATTTCTACTCCGATCTGCTGAACGTACGACAGTAGCCGTAACTCAGAATTTTTAAGCTCGATGTTCAAAGTACAATTAGCAAGACTATGGAATAGCCTAAGTCCGGATATTGCGTTGTCTAACTCACTTTATATTTTTAAGAAAAAAACTAAAAAATGAATATTTTTCCCTAAACACCTGATCCCGATTTCCTCTTCTTGTCCTGTCCGAATTGTTTATTTTTTAAATCTTTATCTTAGTGTAATGTATCTGTTCTTTGTTTTTTTTTAACTTTCATTCTTTTGTTGATTGATGTACATATATAATTTTGCCTTACTTTGAAATCTAGCTTAATATAAGAAATTGCCTAATGGCTATTAGCCCGCCAATGTGCATTATATTTGTTTATATTATGTACAAAAAGATAAATGAATTTATTAAAATAAAATAAAAAATAATATGAAATTAGAATTAACCATCAGAATCAGCGGAAGAATATTATCTCCTCTGGTATTGGTCGCCTTAAATTGAGTCAGTCTTTCTTTGAAGAGGTCAAGGTGTCTATTAGCAAGTTTGACTTTTGAATTTTGACGTGTTTTCAGTTTTAGGCCTTCGGTTACAACTTCAAAGGATTCGTGAGGTTAACACCTTCATCTCGAGCCCCAATACACCTGAGGGCTGTTGGTTTTAGCTCAAAGACGAGGCGAAATATTATTAATATAGGTAAGTACCAACCTTCATCCACTTGGTACCCACCAATATCTTAATTATCCTAATCCTGTTATAATCCAAATCGAATTGGTTTGTTTAAATTTTGATTAAATAATATATTTGAAGGTTGATCCTCGTTTATTTTGTATACATAAGTATTATGTGATATAGGTATTTAATAATCTTGTACGTATACGTTAGATCGTTTTTTTTAGTTGCATATTCGCAAACATTGGATTTTTTTCCCTGTCGGGAGTCAAATGATTCAGTGGTGACGTCTGTGCGAGAACACCGTCACCTTATTTATAAGAACTGTTGCTTTCATTGTATACAAATAAACCAATTTCTCAATAGATGGCGTTACAAAAAAGGTTTCTTCGTTACTTCATAGATGGCAATAGCAATAATGTCCTATTTTCAGGTGATTATTATTCATACACATATATAACACTTTCAAAAAATACCATTGATAAGGGATAACAAGGCATAATTGGTGCGCAAGCGCAAAAAAAGTGATTACATAAACCAGCCGATGGCAGGGCGTAAGGCCTGTAGGTGCCTTGAGTTCCTGGTTCTTCTGTAATATTCCAACTTCGTCTCGACTTGAATATTGAATATGTCACATTTGATACATAGGGCCGAATTTATAAAACGTACTTAGTATGTGCTCAATGCTTATCACCCCAAAATCGTATTAATAAACAATATGCAATGCTTATGTCGTAAACGCGTACTTAAGCATTGCAGCGCAGTCTATAGAAATATATCGAATGCTCAGCTCAAGTCGCCCGGCTACCTGCCTTGGAGAACTACTCAGAGAGACGGAACGGGACAGAGCTATACCGAGTGAAAGAGATGATAATATGCGTGTACATAACTTCGCCATTATATATTTTACAGTTGTCAGTTTCGTGTATTGCATCTCGTTAAATTTTCGGCTTGCGCTCCAATTGTATAATATCTATTTGTTTTTTTTATTTTACTGATACTTGCCATAAATACCTATGATGTGTTGAATTCAGGGATTGAATAGGGAAAGTGATGTTTTCTGTAAAACTACCTTGATTGTTTTTTTTATATGATCCTTCTTTTATTGGCATATATATTTGATTAATATTTATACTATTATTGATGTAAGAATTTGTATTTTTTTCCATCATAGTAAAAGTATACATAAATACCCATCCCCATAGTTTTTTTTTATTATTTGTATGTTTTATTGCTAGATTTTTAATACATTATTTTTACTATGTACCTACTTATATTTTTGGTTTTATTCATGGTTTTTCAAAATTAGTAATTCTCTTTATATGTTTGGTTTTTGGATTTTTTTTTATCTAGAGAGGCAATGGAGATTCATCGTTATATTATATTGTCAATTCACCATCCCATGTCTAGTTGTTATTATTATTACAAAAGTGCGCACGTGTCTATGCAATAAGTATTCAGAATCCCAACGCAGCGGCCCTAAATGTGTTGGTAATATAAAGCAAAAAATACAACTCATTGACAAACGCTGTTCTCGACTGAGTAAACTCAAAGTATTGTTTATTATGACAGTGTTAGTAGTTATCAGATTCGTTTGAGTAGTGCTTACGTGAGAATTCTCAGAGTCACCATTTGAGAATTGTTTATAAATTCGGCCCATAGTCCCTGTATTAAACACGTAAAGTATTCCTTGATATGAAAATGCTAAGACATCTTGAAAAATTTCAAGTAAGTTATACTTGTTTTGATAATGCTTTATATTTCTTGGTTTGAAAATGCTTAAATTTTAATGTCATAGTAGGTAGGTACATAATTCTTGTTTCAAACATGCTTGAAAGTCCTTGTTATGAAAATGCTTTCACAATAATATGCCATATTAGGTAGGTACTAAGTTCTTGTATTAAAAATGCTTGTAAGAAAAAAAAGTTCTTGGTACGAAAATGCTTTTTAGTTTAGTAGTCCTTGAAGGGCAAGAATATAAAAAAATAATTTTCGATTAAATCATTAAAGATGTACCTACTCCATAAGGTCATTTCCTCAATTAATTATTTGATAAAAATAATATGCCGACATAGCTGCAAAAATCTACAATTATAATTAATAATAAGTTGAAGAATTAAAATGGTGAGGGCATGTCATCATGTGATGGAAAAATACGATCTACCTTGATTGTCATTGTGATCATTGATCATTACTGTGTGTAATTAGTCTAATAATAGATCACAGTCGGTGCTGCTTTGTAACTAATGGATCTTCATTAGCATTTTGTTAAACGATCAATTTGAATTGATCTATTTAATCAAATGTCCGCTTTCAGCTAGTACTGAGCAGAATCTGGAAGTTGTATATACATAATATTAAATTGAAGATCTAGAGATGATCATCTATTTAAGGAAATTGTACCTACCTACCAATTATTTGATTCTATCACATCCATTAATTCTAAATTTAAAAATAATTTATGGTCCCTTGGCCGTATGCATAGATTTTTATTATAATATACCTAGATGTAGTACTCTGTGCAAAAAGTGAGTCATGGAATATCGCGCGTTTGACGTTTTGGTTGGCAACATATTTCAGTTTTCCTTGCATTTCAACACATCCTTTATTTATTTATTTATTTATTTATTTATTTATTTTCTTTGGGAAGCTACAGCTCATTTACAGTTTAATGATACAAAATAATTTTTACATTGTTAGAGCCAAAAAAAGCATTCCATCAACATATTATAAAAACAAATAACAGTTTACAAGCCAAAAATAATTCATGCACACACATTTATACACACACACACTCATACACACCATCACACACACATACCTACATACATAAGTACACATATATACACACATATACAACAACTAGGGAAGGAAAGAGAAATGAGAGAAGAGAGACTAGGAGGACAGGATAGAGGGATATTGGTTGCGCATCACCTTCAGAACATCATGTCTAAATCTGTAATATTTTGCGCTGAATATGTCTATCTCAGCTGAGAATGTATTGTTATATTGGCTGCATATGCGTGTAATTGTTGAATTTTTCCTGATATTTGTTCTACTTGTTGGAATATGAAGTAATTGAGGTCTACGAACCATTCTACCTGGAACATGGATACCTACTAGGTTGACAAGTACAGGCGAGTCTATGGCATTGTTCAAAATTTTATGCAGCAGCGATTGGTCGTGTAAGACTCTCCTACATTCAAGCGTATCAAAATTATGATATTTAAGTGACTGGTGATATGTATTGAAGTTAAGGTGAAATTTATGATTTATATAGTTTATGAATTTTTGCTGTACTTTAACGATTCTTGTGATGTGTACTGCGTAGAAAGGAGACCAAATTTGAGTACAGAATTCTATATAAATGTTCTCTAAATTATTAACATTTAAAATGTTTTTTAGACAAATAAATCCGAAAACAATTCACATTAGTCGTTATTTTCTATAGAAAAACGATGTGGTCTGGAACCAAAACGTCAAAAATCCCCCCTGAAAAATGACTCACTTTCGATTCATACAAAATTTGCTAACTACGACATCTAGTGTATTATATGAAAACCTATGGCCGTATGCTATCAACTTAACAGGGGGTTGTGAAAACAATATGATATTTATTAAGTGATACAAACAAAATAATAGTGAAAGATGATTTTTATGACTGAATGAACATAGGAATACACATATTGAAACATAATATACATATACAGTTAGAAACAGCACAGTAGTTCTAATGAACATAGGAATACACATATTGAAACATAATATACATATACAGTTAGAAACAGCACAGTAGTTCTAATGAACATAGGAATACACATATTGAAACATAATATACATATACAGTTAGAAACAGCACAGTAGTTCTAATGAACATAGGAATACACATATTGAAACATAATATACATATACAGTTAGAAACAGCACAGTAGTTCTAATGAACATAGGAATACACATATTGAAACATAATATACATATACAGTTAGAAACAGCACAGTAGTTCTAATGAACATAGGAATACACATATTGAAACATAATATACATATACAGTTAGAAACAGCACAGTAGTTCTAATGAACATAGGAATACACATATTGAAACATAATATACATATACAGTTAGAAACAGCACAGTAGTTCTAATGAACATAGGAATACACATATTGAAACATAATATACATATACAGTTAGAAACAGCACAGTAGTTCTAATGAACATAGGAATACACATATTGAAACATAATATACATATACAGTTAGAAACAGCACAGTAGTTCTAATGAACATAGGAATACACATATTGAAACATAATATACATATACAGTTAGAAACAGCACAGTAGTTCTAATGAACATAGGAATACACATATTGAAACATAATATACATATACAGTTAGAAACAGCACAGTAGTTCTAATGAACATAGGAATACACATATTGAAACATAATATACATATACAGTTAGAAACAGCACAGTAGTTCTAATGAACATAGGAATACACATATTGAAACATAATATACATATACAGTTAGAAACAGCACAGTAGTTCTAATGAACATAGGAATACACATATTGAAACATAATATACATATACAGTTAGAAACAGCACAGTAGTTCTAATGAACATAGGAATACACATATTGAAACATAATATACATATACAGTTAGAAACAGCACAGTAGTTCTAATGAACATAGGAATACACATATTGAAACATAATATACATATACAGTTAGAAACAGCACAGTAGTTCTAATGAACATAGGAATACACATATTGAAACATAATATACATATACAGTTAGAAACAGCACAGTAGTTCTAATGAACATAGGAATACACATATTGAAACATAATATACATATACAGTTAGAAACAGCACAGTAGTTCTAATGAACATAGGAATACACATATTGAAACATAATATACATATACAGTTAGAAACAGCACAGTAGTTCTAATGAACATAGGAATACACATATTGAAACATAATATACATATACAGTTAGAAACAGCACAGTAGTTCTAATGAACATAGGAATACACATATTGAAACATAATATACATATACAGTTAGAAACAGCACAGTAGTTCTAATGAACATAGGAATACACATATTGAAACATAATATACATATACAGTTAGAAACAGCACAGTAGTTCTAATGAACATAGGAATACACATATTGAAACATAATATACATATACAGTTAGAAACAGCACAGTAGTTCTAATGAACATAGGAATACACATATTGAAACATAATATACATATACAGTTAGAAACAGCACAGTAGTTCTAATGAACATAGGAATACACATATTGAAACATAATATACATATACAGTTAGAAACAGCACAGTAGTTCTAATGAACATAGGAATACACATATTGAAACATAATATACATATACAGTTAGAAACAGCACAGTAGTTCTAATGAACATAGGAATACACATATTGAAACATAATATACATATACAGTTAGAAACAGCACAGTAGTTCTAATGAACATAGGAATACACATATTGAAACATAATATACATATACAGTTAGAAACAGCACAGTAGTTCTAATGAACATAGGAATACACATATTGAAACATAATATACATATACAGTTAGAAACAGCACAGTAGTTCTAATGAACATAGGAATACACATATTGAAACATAATATACATATACAGTTAGAAACAGCACAGTAGTTCTAATGAACATAGGAATACACATATTGAAACATAATATACATATACAGTTAGAAACAGCACAGTAGTTCTAATGAACATAGGAATACACATATTGAAACATAATATACATATACAGTTAGAAACAGCACAGTAGTTCTAATGAACATAGGAATACACATATTGAAACATAATATACATATACAGTTAGAAACAGCACAGTAGTTCTAATGAACATAGGAATACACATATTGAAACATAATATACATATACAGTTAGAAACAGCACAGTAGTTCTAATGAACATAGGAATACACATATTGAAACATAATATACATATACAGTTAGAAACAGCACAGTAGTTCTAATGAACATAGGAATACACATATTGAAACATAATATACATATACAGTTAGAAACAGCACAGTAGTTCTAATGAACATAGGAATACACATATTGAAACATAATATACATATACAGTTAGAAACAGCACAGTAGTTCTAATGAACATAGGAATACACATATTGAAACATAATATACATATACAGTTAGAAACAGCACAGTAGTTCTAATGAACATAGGAATACACATATTGAAACATAATATACATATACAGTTAGAAACAGCACAGTAGTTCTAATGAACATAGGAATACACATATTGAAACATAATATACATATACAGTTAGAAACAGCACAGTAGTTCTAATGAACATAGGAATACACATATTGAAACATAATATACATATACAGTTAGAATGAACATAGGAATACACATATTGAAACATAATATATATATACAGTTAGAAACAGCACAGTAGTTCTAATGAACATAGGAATACACATATTGAAACATAATATACATATACAGTTAGAAACAGCACAGTAGTTCTAATGAACATAGGAATACACATATTGAAACATAATATATATATACAGTTAGAAACAGCACAGTAGTTCTAATGAACATAGGAATACACATATTGAAACATAATATACATATACAGTTAGAAACAGCACAGTAGTTCTAATGAACATAGGAATACACATATTGAAACATAATATATATATACAGTTAGAAACAGCACAGTAGTTCTAATGAACATAGGAATACACATATTGAAACATAATATACATATACAGTTAGAAACAGCACAGTAGTTCTAATGAACATAGGAATACACATATTGAAACATAATATATATATACAGTTAGAAACAGCACAGTAGTTCTAATGAACATAGGAATACACATATTGAAACATAATATACATATACAGTTAGAAACAGCACAGTAGTTCTAATGAACATAGGAATACACATATTGAAACATAATATATATATACAGTTAGAAACAGCACAGTAGTTCTAATGAACATAGGAATACACATATTGAAACATAATATACATATACAGTTAGAAACAGCACAGTAGTTCTAATGAACATAGGAATACACATATTGAAACATAATATATATATACAGTTAGAAACAGCACAGTAGTTCTAATGAACATAGGAATACACATATTGAAACATAATATACATATACAGTTAGAAACAGCACAGTAGTTCTAATGAACATAGGAATACACATATTGAAACATAATATATATATACAGTTAGAAACAGCACAGTAGTTCTAATGAACATAGGAATACACATATTGAAACATAATATACATATACAGTTAGAAACAGCACAGTAGTTCTAATGAACATAGGAATACACATATTGAAACATAATATATATATACAGTTAGAAACAGCACAGTAGTTCTAATGAACATAGGAATACACATATTGAAACATAATATACATATACAGTTAGAAACAGCACAGTAGTTCTAATGAACATAGGAATACACATATTGAAACATAATATACATATACAGTTAGAAACAGCACAGTAGTTCTAATGAACATAGGAATACACATATTGAAACATAATATACATATACAGTTAGAAACAGCACAGTAGTTCTAATGAACATAGGAATACACATATTGAAACATAATATACATATACAGTTAGAAACAGCACAGTAGTTCTAATGAACATAGGAATACACATATTGAAACATAATATACATATACAGTTAGAAACAGCACAGTAGTTCTAATGAACATAGGAATACACATATTGAAACATAATATACATATACAGTTAGAAACAGCACAGTAGTTCTAATGAACATAGGAATACACATATTGAAACATAATATACATATACAGTTAGAAACAGCACAGTAGTTCTAATGAACATAGGAATACACATATTGAAACATAATATACATATACAGTTAGAAACAGCACAGTAGTTCTAATGAACATAGGAATACACATATTGAAACATAATATACATATACAGTTAGAAACAGCACAGTAGTTCTAATGAACATAGGAATACACATATTGAAACATAATATACATATACAGTTAGAAACAGCACAGTAGTTCTAATGAACATAGGAATACACATATTGAAACATAATATACATATACAGTTAGAAACAGCACAGTAGTTCTAATGAACATAGGAATACACATATTGAAACATAATATATATATACAGTTAGAAACAGCACAGTAGTTCTAATGAACATAGGAATACACATATTGAAACATAATATACATATACAGTTAGAAACAGCACAGTAGTTCTAATGAACATAGGAATACACATATTGAAACATAATATATATATACAGTTAGAAACAGCACAGTAGTTCTAATGAACATAGGAATACACATATTGAAACATAATATACATATACAGTTAGAAACAGCACAGTAGTTCTAATGAACATAGGAATACACATATTGAAACATAATATATATATACAGTTAGAAACAGCACAGTAGTTCTAATGAACATAGGAATACACATATTGAAACATAATATACATATACAGTTAGAAACAGCACAGTAGTTCTAATGAACATAGGAATACACATATTGAAACATAATATACATATACAGTTAGAAACAGCACAGTAGTTCTAATGAACATAGGAATACACATATTGAAACATAATATACATATACAGTTAGAAACAGCACAGTAGTTCTAATGAACATAGGAATACACATATTGAAACATAATATACATATACAGTTAGAAACAGCACAGTAGTTCTAATGAACATAGGAATACACATATTGAAACATAATATACATATACAGTTAGAAACAGCACAGTAGTTCTAATGAACATAGGAATACACATATTGAAACATAATATACATATACAGTTAGAAACAGCACAGTAGTTCTAATGAACATAGGAATACACATATTGAAACATAATATACATATACAGTTAGAAACAGCACAGTAGTTCTAATGAACATAGGAATACACATATTGAAACATAATATACATATACAGTTAGAAACAGCACAGTAGTTCTAATGAACATAGGAATACACATATTGAAACATAATATACATACAGTTAGAAACAGCACAGTAGTTCTAATGAACATAGGAATACACATATTGAAACATAATATACATACAGTTAGAAACAGCACAGTAGTTCTAATGAACATAGGAATACACATATTGAAACATAATATATATATACAGTTAGAAACAGCACAGTAGTTCTAATGAACATAGGAATACACATATTGAAACATAATATACATACAGTTAGAAACAGCACAGTAGTTCTAATGAACATAGGAATACACATATTGAAACATAATATACATACAGTTAGAAACAGCACAGTAGTTCTAATGCTCCGATAACAATTGTTTACTACATTATAAGTTATATCTATAATAAAAAGTAAACTCTTTTTGATTCTACATTAATTTAATTGAGCGCGATAGGCCTATTTCGCCTTGTTAGGGCATTAACTAGCTTAGCTGATCATAAGCTAGTTAATGCCCTAACAAGGCGAAATAGGCCTATCGCGCTCAATTAAATTAATGTAGGTACATAGAATCAAAAAGTCTTTACTTTTTATTATAGATATAACTTATAATGGAATTCTACCAAATAAAAACTTTATCGATAATTAATTTACATTATTTATGTTTGTGTCTACTACATATACATACGTTTGTCCATAGAGTATGATCATTATACAATCACATTACAACAAAATAAAACATACACTATGAAAGATATAGATGGGTGGTGGCAGAGCGGTAAGCGGGTTGGTAATCCAGTGGTCGCGAGTTCGAATCCTGCCACGTCCGATTTCGTTCACCTATAGTACAAGTATTTATGTTTAATTGAGGGAATGTATGAGGGTGTATGTAGGTACTTGTTACTACAAGGACATATTCATTATTAAAAAAAAACAAAAAACAGACCAATTACATTATTTGTCCATATGATGATCATTAAAAAATCCCATTACAACAAAAAATAAATAAATTTTTAGTGTACAGTTATTGTATGTTTGCCTGTGACTAACAATATTGATTGACAAATTCAATTCGATCAAATATTGATAGCTAAAACAATAAATTCTAATAGGATTTATTGAATAGGTCAAAAGTACATTATAGGTTATTTAATTACGATTTGAACTGACGCGATTTCTCCAAAACCAAAATATCGGGTTTATCACAATACCAGTCCCATTTGACCACTAGGTTAATTTAATAACATTACCTACCTCTGGTGGTAGACGGGTCAAACAATACATCGGTTAATCAAAATATTGACGGTTATTTTTATTCTTCACTAATTTATAATAATGTAATAGTGGATAGTTGTGGTAACGTAATGTTTAAAGTTATTGGATTCTGTCTCCAACCGGCTTAGAATAGTACTTCCACATTTTTTTTATCATCGTTTTTAGGTGTCCCGTCCTATATGAGACGGGTAAATTAAAATACAAAAAACAAAATCAAATTCATGTAGGTGAATTTACAAAATTAAATTAAGTAAATTCACCTACAATACAGGGTGTAGGTACTATGGAACAAGACAAAAATTAAAAGATTATTCAAATAATTGAAGTATAAAAAGAATTGAGCCTTTTTTTGAATATGTGGCTGCTTCCCTGATCGACTGAAATGTGCATATCCCCGACAGTTTCCGAAGATAAACGAACGTCGGCCGAAGCCAATCGGGCAACCGAAGCAAGAACTTCATTCACGCGTCAACCGCCAAGTCGTAGACAACGTCACGATAGTCGTAATTTTATTTTTATTCAATATTTTACATGACCCTTGACATCGCGAACATTTTAAAAGAGATTAATTTTAATACTGTTTTCAAAAATATACGAATGATGAAGTAATCTTTTTATTGAGACCTTTCAACACTGTTACTTGATTAATTAATTTTGAGCTGACAACACGCACATAAAATATAAGCTTAACCTTATTTATTCTTTTGAATAACCATTAAACATACACCTACGAGATAGACGACGACTTGAGACTGACTGTGACTATTCCATAATCTTGCTAATGAAGAGTTGAAATTTAGTACTACTATTGCTGAACTATGCGAGTTGATATTATTTTGCCTCTTGTATTTTTAATAACCCGGCTCTTTCAGGAGTCCCGAATACGATAATAATACAAAAGAGTGGAAGCACTATTCCAAGTAGGTTGGAGATCGTAGTGATAATGGTTGAGCATATTTGCAACTATCTACTAATATGAATATGAGGACTCAACGAATCATTTATACACTATATTGAATGAACATATTATAACCAAATATATTCCAAGCGACACAAAATGAATTTAACAAGTAGGTAAATAAAACATAGTGGATAGATACCTCTTTTTTAAAAGTTTTCTTCGCGTCTTTATTTAACCAGTGAAATAAAATAAAACTGAATTCAGTCCAATAACACCTGAATATTATGCAACAGCAGTCACAATTCAAATTGTGATATACAAATTTTTCAATTTTATTAATATTTCAAACAAATTAAACTGCATTTTAACATGCACTTCAATCGGAAATACACAAATCCTGAAAGTTTCAGGGATCTAACTGGTTGGGAAGTTAGCTACAAATATATATTGCGAAATTTCAGTACAGATAGGTTAGCGAGGTTAAATAAATAAGTGTAAAAAAATAGGAAAAAGTAAAAATAAATATATCAATATTAAAAATTGAACCTAATTTTTTTGTATTTTTTTGTATTTAGGTATCTTTTTTATTTTATTTTATGTTAAATTAATGAACACATATACTAAATATTTTTCCACAAAACCTATACCAGTATTTTAGAATTATATAAATATTAAGGGTGGGACTGCTGCCAACGTACCTACTTTTCAATTTAATATAGGTACTATCATTATTTCTTATCAAATCGTTTTGAAAAAAATAATTTAGATAATTTGGGTATTAATAAACAAAAATATACCTTAACTTTTGGATAATGTTCTGTATAAATTCTTGTAGAAAAATAATGGCATACCCAGATTTTCAACGTTTATCATATATTTTTGATAAAAATATAAGGCGTAGAGTAATATATTTTTTTTTAAAGTAAAGAAAACAAAAATATCTAGAAAAATATGATGTGACGTTGCATTAATGCTTAAGGTTTCGTAAATAAACCTAAAAAACATTTATTTTCCATTCAGCGCCATTGCGTAATAAAAGTTTTTTTGGTTTATTTAGGTACTTAACCTGATGCATTAATGCAACGTCATATTATCATATTTTTCCAGGTATTTTGTATTAGGAATTATTTTGTTCTTTTTAATTTATAAAAAAAAATATTGCTCTATACCTTATATTTTTTTAGAAATTTAAGATAAATGACTAAAATCGGGGTATGCTTATTATTTTCCTACAAGAATATAAACAGAACATAATCAAAAAGTTAAGATATATTTTTCTTTATTAATATCCAAAATAACTAGGTTATTTTTTTCAAAATGAATGTCGCCCTCTTAAGTACAGTTAAACTATTTATATAATTCTATAATTCTGGTTTCAATTATCCATGAGCTATTCCTAAGTTAATATATGTATTTATTTATACCTACATTTGTTATTAGATGACATTGACTCTATATATGCATCCAAATGGATGCATCCAAAATGTACTGAGAATGAATGGAGCTAAGTCTAAAGTAATGGTATTTGAGAAGAGCGAAAGACGAACAATATGCAAGATACGAGTTAATAATGAACTACTAGAACAAGTGGATGAATATGTGTATCTAGGAAGTATGTTTCAGCGTGATGGAAAATTGGAAAAGGATATAGAAAGAAGGGTAACGGCAGCAAATAGGGTGAACGGTGCATTAAGAACAATAATGGCTGACCCAATTATTTCAAGGCCAGCAAAACTCGCTGTGCACAACGGTATTGTCGTTCCAACCATAATGTATGCAAGTGAGACATGGGCATGGCAGAAGACGCATGAAAGTAAAATTAACGCTGTGGAAATGAGGTCCCTAAGACGAATGTGTGGTAAAACAATTTATGATAGGATAAGGAATCAAGATATCAGAAGAGAATGTTAGATTGAAAGGGATATTTTGAGTAGAATGAAGATAAATGCTATGCGATGGTTCGGACATGTAGAGAGAATGAACGATGAACGACTGACAAAGAAAGTATACAAGGCGGAAAAGAGTGGAATGAGATGTAAGGGTCGACCGAGAAAGAGCTGGCATGATCATATAAATGAGATTTTGAAAGAGGGGAACATACGAAGTCAGAACAATAGGAGAGCATGTATGACGCGATGTATGAATGTAAATGAGGAAAAACAGGTATATCAAGATAGAAGAGTCTGGCGTTCGGTTCTCTCTGCCTACCCCAAATAGGGAAACGGCGTGATGGTATGTATGTATGTATGTATGTATGTATGACTCTATGACTCTATATATATAATAGGGATAATTCAAAGTACACAGCCAGTCCAGTCAAGTTGAATGGGATCCAGTGAGGATTGTAGGGTGGAGATTATTATTTGAGGGTGAAATGTCAGATGTGGACGTTGGATTCGATAGAAGATGGATATTGTGGTTAATTCAGTTAAGGTCAGGTCGATTTTGACCCTCGAAATGGGGTCAATCCGTGGAATTGAATGACAATAATTGACATTGTTAACACTTGTCAAACCGTCCGGCCGTGGAAATTTTTCACCCATATTAAATATCGGTCATTTGACATAAGTAATCTAACCCTTATTTTTTACACTCACAAATATTTTTTAAACGCGATTCCATCAAATTTATTTATTTTCATATAACTCGAATATTTTTATGATTGCATGTAGGTACGAATGGTCACAGAGAAGGTTCTGGATAAAAACCAGAAACTGTTCTGTGCCTTTATAGACCTAGAAAAGGCCTATGATAAAGTTGTTAGAGAGAAACTATGGGATATACTATCAGCGTATGGAGTGAAGAGTAAGCTGATACGCGCAATCGCGTCATTATATGAGAACAGCGAAGCATGTGTTCGTGTCAACGACACAGTAACATCGTGGTTCTCGATAAATAATGGCGTTAGACAGGGATGCGTTCTGTCTCCATGGCTCTTCAACCTGTACATTGACTTCTGTATAAGAGCCCTTAAGGATGAAAGCAAGGGTCTGAAACTGAGTAATGTAATAGTGCGTGATTTGATGTATGCAGATGACAAAGTACTGTTAGCTGAAAGTATGGAAGAGTTACAATATCTTGTAACCATGGTATATGAAGGATGCATAGAGAACGGTCTGAGAATGAATGCCAGCAAATCAAAGATAATGGTCTTTGAAAAGAGTGAAAGCAGAACAGCGTGTAAAATAAGAGTAGAGAATGAATGGCTCGAGCAAGTCGACGAGTATGTATATCTGGGAAGCATGTTTCAACGGAATGGACGACCTGATAAGGATATCGAAAGAAGAGTTATGGCAGGAAACAGAGTGAATGGAGCACTGAGACCAGTTATGAATGATCGCAACATATCAAAGGCTGCCAAAGTTGCCATTCATAACGCTATCTTAGTGCCGACATTGACGTATGCAAGTGAAACCTGGACATGGCAGAAGTCGCACGAAAGCAGAATAAATGCTGTTGAAATGAGATCGCTAAGAAGAATCTGCAATAGAACGATGTATGACAGGGTAAGAAATGAGAACATAAGGAAAGAATGTAAGATGAATAAAGATATCATTAATAGAATGAAAGTGAACACACTGAGATGGTTTGGCCACATGGGTAGAATGAATGAGGAACGCCTGACGAAGAAAATATACAATGCGGATAGGAATGGATTGAGAGGCCGGGGCCGCCCAAGAAAGGGATGGCACGACCATGTGAACGATATTCTGAAAGACGGAAATGTTAGAAGCATGTACAATAGACGAACATGTATGAGACGATGCATGAATGTTGACGAGGCGATGAATGTGTGCCAGGATAGAAAGATATGGCGTTCGGTTCTCTCTGCCTACCCCGTAAGGGACATGGCGTGATGGTATGTATGTAATATATGTATGTATGCATGTAGGTACGCAAACATTGAATTTTATGGTTGCATATTGCATACACGCAAACATTTGATTTTTATGATCGCATGTTTGCAGACATTAGATTTTTATTTTGCATAAACGCAAACATTAGATTGATATGGTTATATATTGCATATACGCAAACATTGGATTTTTATGATTACACGTATGCAGATATTAAATTTTTATGATTACATATTTGCAAACATTAGATTTTTATGGTTGCATATTGCATATACGCATACATTGGATTTTTGTGGTTACATATTGCATATACACGCAAACATTGTATTTTTATGATTTCATATACGCAAACATTAGATTTTTGTGGTTGCATATACGCAAACATTGGATTCTTATGATCGCATGTATGCAGACAATAGATTTTTATGATTGCATATACGCAAACATTTGATTTTTCTCCCAACCGCCGGGAGTTAATGACATTATTTGACATTTTTTTATAATATCTCAATAGAGACGAAGTGGCAATATATATATATATATATATATATATATATATATATATATATATATATATATATATATATATATATATATATATATATATATATATATATATATATATATATATATATATATATATATATATATATATATATATATATATATATATATATATATATATATATATATATATATATATATATATATATATATATATATATATATATATATATATATATATATATATATATATATATATATATATATATATATATATATATATATATATATATATATATATATATATATATATATATATATATATATATTAATAAGAGAACAGGGAAATACCTACCTACTCTATTGAAATAATTATAAAATGTCAAAAAATTCCCATGATTAAGAGGGCATAATATGTTAGTTTACTTTTAGTATCCATACTATTTATACAAGATATAAAAAAGCTTAATTTGTATACAAAGTAGGTACCTTTACAGCCCCCTTTCTTCATTGCTTCAAAATGTCAGGTTTATTACCAAATCTAAATATATTTCTAGATCAATCTTTAATATACTTATACAAGAGGTGACTATCATAGATTATGATTTATTATTATTGATGTTGTGCGGTTACTTGGAGTTTGATATTGGTCACGCCACGTCGGCTGAGGTCTAGAAGGTGTACGTGCTATGCGCACCACCATAGCCACCTCTGGCACGTGCCTGGAATATGGCACAACAAACTATACGTACAATATACACCAACCACGGTACGAAAGAAGCCAATTTGTTCATTTTTTTTTTCAAGTTTTCGTTACACTGCCGCCCATTTGATTCTGATATTGTGGATATACAATAATTATATTTTGTAAAACGAAAAAAAAAATGTATGAAAGTTCCTTTTTGTCAAAGTTCATTCATTCATTCACACCATCACGTCATACCCCACAATGCGGGGTAACCATCGACAGGTATGCGGGTGCTCATTACAAAATATAAGTAAGCACGATGCATGCGTGTATCCCTTCTTACGGGACACGATTACTACTATGTCAAATATGTTTGCTGCGAGGCCTAGAGTAGTGCTTTTATTATTTTCAATTTACCATCGTTAAGCTGGGTAATCTAAAATACTTCTTCTTCTTCTTTCTCAGCCATCTCTCCACTGCTGGATGTAGGCCTCTTCTAAGAGCTTCCACTCGTCTTTTTTTGGACTTTTTGAACCCATCTGTTTCCAGCGACAGGCACAATATCATCGGCCCACCTTTTCTGGGGCCGGCCTATTCCCCTTTTCATATCCCATGGTCTCCAATTTAGAATTTTGGGTGCCCATCTGTCCGTACCCTGTCTGGCAACATGACCTGCCCATTGCCATTTAAGTTTTGCAACTCGATCCATGACATCAACAACTTTTGTCTGGCGTCTTATATTTAAAATACAACAGTCAACAATAACATCTGACGTAGTTCAGCATTGAGGTTCACCATCGCGCATTATTATTATTATTTAAAGGTAGGCAGCCAAGGCTGTGCCTATATCCATTGTCGAATTTTATTATTTGGTTGTAACTATTATGCTATGTCCAAAAAGTCCAATCTATTCTTGAAAATAATTTCATTTTCAGCTTCTAAAACATGTTGGGGCAGTTTATTCCAAGTATTCGCCACTCTATTTGAAAGGAAATGCTTTCGAAGATTTGTCGAGAACCTTCTATTCACAAGGTTTAAGCTATGGCCACGCAAATCAGTATTATGACTATAATATTGAAAGAGATTTTTCATGTTTGCAGTCATAATGAGCTGATAATATTTTGAATGTTTCAATAAGATCTCCATGTTTTCTTCGATTTTCCAGTTTAAGTCAAGTCTTTCCTCGTATGTTAAGTTGCGAAGTGTCCTGGGAATTTTCGTAAAACGTCTTTGGACCCTCTCAAGAAAGTCAATGTCCTTGGAAAAATAGGGACTCCATATCTGAAAACCATATTCCAATAATGGTCTAACAAATGCTTTATATATTTTTAACATAAATTCTTAAATGTTCTGGAAAGCTTTTCTGATGCAGTAAATAAGGGAGTTTGCTTTCTTAACAATCTTAATAATATGATCCTCCCATTTTAAATCTGCGGATACAATGATACCTAGGTCAGTTTGTGTAGCATTCTTTATGTAGTGCATTTTTAGATGAGACGATACCTCACGTTGTAGGATATGCCGTGATGGTATATAATGTATGTATGATGATATACAATAGTATGGTTTCCACATATTATGAATGTAAATATAGATAGAATTGATAGAAGGGTTATTTGGTAGATATGTATGTATAGGTATGTGATCCATGTATCTCCCAGTTTCCTGGAAGAGGCTGTTCCCAAATCCAACATAGGTAGGTAGGTACCTACCTAATATCTTCCAGGGATCCGTGTGAAATTTCACCCTTATAATTCTATTTGAGAGATATCGTCATCTGTGAAATATACATTTTACTCCATCGCTGTATTGAATTGAAACAGTATGACACAACATGTACAATATGAGACAACTCATATTAAATTAATTAATTTATTTATTTATGGTAAGAAACAGTCACAATTACAAAAATACATTAAATAAGACAATTAACCACATAAGGACCAGAATACCAGAATTGACATATTGACAAATGAATCTATATTCAAAAGGAAAATTTCAAAAACTGATACAACCTCTTAGGACCTGGGTATGGCTGGAATGCACTGTTGAGGAATTAATGTTATATTAGTGATGTCATTCTTGTGTATTCCAAACAATACTTCATAATATATTTTTTCAATAAGTATTGTTTTTCTTATATTTTATTATTTTTATCTACCTTAATCTCTAAGCACGTCTATGTTTACATTGTATGTAACTTCTCTATGGGAAATATTGTGATTGCACATATAAATCAAATTTATCATTTATAAAACAAAAATATATGTGTGTGTGTGTTGTGTAATTGTTTTTTCTCTTAATAAATTAATAAAATAAAATACACTAATAATACGAAGTTAATAAAAACACGTGAATGATGGTGTATCTGAATCAAAAGGATCTAGGAGAGGATTAAAAGGGAAGATTAACAATATTACAATATAACTATGTACATGTCACCATGATGAGAACTAGATTTCGCCATAACGATTTATCATAATAATTACATATTGACATTACATACAAACGCATACACACACATACATTAGAAGTAAGTTTTATTACATCGTTAAATTGCTTTGTAAACATCGCTTAAATAAATTAATTCACAAGATAATGTTCTGCATAATAATGGGTGAGTAATCCAAAAACAAAAAAATGAAAAAACCTAGCAGAGGCTTATATCCAGCATTGGAGAGATGGCTGAGGAGAACAGAAAAAGAAGCTAGAAAAACAATTTATGTTTAATTTAGATGAAATGTGTTTGTAACAAAAACATATTAATTCTTAAAAAAATCGTTAAATTACATTTCCAATAACATGTTAAGTGTTCCATAATTTACTATCGAATATTATTAATTTTAATGATAATTTAAGGAATAAATAGCTTTTTAAAAACATACATTAAAAATACGCATTGAAAACAAAATCACCGAAAACAAAAATAATATAAACTCAGTAAAACGTAACAAAATCTATAACGGATGTATGTTGTAATTATTTTTTTTCTTGTATGAACTGTCGTAAAATATGTACGTATGTCCATAATGAAACTGCATATGTACGTATGTCCATAATGAAACAATTAATATCATTTATTAAAAAAATGTACCTACAGCAAGCAAACAAACAAAAAAAAAAGATAAACATTTGAACTCAAACAATAAAATTAGTAGATTATGTAGTTCTATCATGAAGTGAACAAAAAAATATGTGTGCAATCTACGATGCAATTTCTTCAAATGAAAAAATAAATATACATAAATCAGCAATTAATACATTACAAATCGTACGACATATAGATAGCATAAAAATGTCACACAAATGAGCATGTACTACGTAAGGTATAGGATACAATCAATCAACTGTTTCAGATATTTTAGCATAATTTAATTTAAAAAAATAATAACTTTCAGCATCCAATTATCCGATAAAATAAGAAGACTGCAATGGTTGGGCCATGTCCACAGGATGAGTGATGATTGTACTCCCAACAAGGTTTTACACACCACACCAGACGGAAGAAGAGGCAGAGGCAGACTAAACATAAGATGGCTGGACGATGTGGAGGCTGATGTACGAGCGCTGGGCCTTACCAACTGGAAGAGAGCCGCAGAGTACAGGGAGGCCAACGATGATGATGATGATGATCAAATTATCCGAAAAAGTTAGGGAAGTAGGGAAAACATCGGGGATAGGGTAACTGTCAGATAATTTGAATCCTAGTCTCAAAGTTACGTATAGACGTAAATGTCATATTAGGTCCGATTCAGGTTTGCCGACTAAAATTAGTTTTTATACGTCCCGTATAAAATATTAGACGCAAACGTCTTAATTCCGTATTCTGATATCGTCTTAAACAATGGCCGTCTAAAATGAATTCGCCCGAAAAATTATAGTCACCGTGAATAAAAACATTTTCGGTGTTGCCACGACACAAAAAAAAACAAAATATATTCAATATATATTCAAAACAGTCGAAAATTTATTTCACTAGCAACATTCAACAGCCTACAAACGTCAAAACCATAGAAAAGAGATTTTATTGTCAAAACTAGTTTGTGTATTCTATGGTCAAAACAACGTTTACCTCCAAAACCGAAACATTTCTAATGTGTACGGCGCTATTTGCTACGGATACCTAAGGATAAATCCAAAATTAGTAGTACCTACAAAGAAGCAGATGGAGTTGATGATTGACTTCGTATCAACGAATAGTGTAATGAGAAATGGAAAGATAATAAATTTATGAAGGTAAGTTAGATATGTCAATATAAAGTTTTGCCTTGAAATTTTATAGGTTTAATATGTCGAGCATATCTAGTGATAACTGGAAGAAAAGAGAGCCGTATTTATGACGCATCACTTGTTATTACATAGGTACATCAGGGTAATAACAAGTAACATTCCAAACTGTATCTTTCATTCAAATTATTTTTCATTTTCTACTCATATGACAGTCATTACTCAAACTCGTGTTTATTATGTTAGACTTACGGCTTTTTTTTATTGAAATGATTAAGACCATTTAATAATTCATGTAATACAATGTTATTATTTGTTTTACAGGGAATTCTAGTGACAACAGAGTTGAAAGATTGTGGATCCAGAATACCAGAGAAATTCAGATTTGGCGATCTCTAACAATCCAGAGTTTAATGATGTTTCTCTATCAAAGGACTGAATTATTTTTTTCACTAATTATTGTATTTTTTTGGTGATTTGATATGATATAATAACCTTTTTGCATATAATTATTTGAATGTAAAAAGCTACCTATTCAGATTTTATTATGCCTACCTATAGATCTGTAAAATAAAATGTTTTAAATATAGATACATTAGCTATGTGAAAAAGAGAATCTGCCTTGCCAAAAAACTATTATGCAGTTTGGCGGAAAAATATTATTCTAATTCTTTTTTTATGTACAGAATTAATGAAAAAAAAATATAAATAAATAAATATTATTTTTATAACAATTTACATATTTGCTTTATTTTTCCTTGTCATTCTGTCTACTGCTTAAAAGGTTCTACAAATTAGATACAACAAATTTAATACACATGTATTTATATTATGATTATTTATTTTATACATACATACAAATTTAATATAAGTAGGTAAATATTGGCTGTGCCTTATTAAAAAAAAAAAAAAAAAGTAGGTAAATATATTTATATATATGATTTTTTTTTAAAGTGATGTCTCTTCTTATTAAATTACTTCTAGTCCTTGCAACGTGGAAAAAATTGTAAGTATCATCATAAGTAAGTCTATCGCTATTGCCAATATCTATTTCATCTGCAATGGATAAAAATTATTTATTTATAGCATACAAATTATTATTCTAACTAAGAATTCCTGTTTTTAGTAGGTATCCTGTGGGTTCATCTGGGGCAATTATTTAATCGAGAGTCACCTAAGATTTAAAATGAACATAATGGTTTATATAATAACCTAACCTCAAATGACAGACAACTTGTATGTGAGATTTTGACTGAGGCCCCAAACTTTAATAGAACATTGAATATAAATTTTGCTACTTGTGAGAATACTTCATATTTAAATTGATGAAGAATGACTATTCTTGGTAGATTTTCATTATTATGATTGATATATAATTTGTAAGTACGTTTTTTTGACAAGTGGAATCTCTAACAATTGCTTTTAATAAAATTCGTGACACATCATTAGTTAAAAGCTATAAAAACCAATAACATTTACAACTTTACCTTCTTTATCCATTATCTAGGCAAAGATAATAAAATTCCATTATTTGTGTGGTCTCTAAAAATATCAACGAAAGTCAAGTAACCTGTACCTATAAATACGTGATGATTATTGTTTGTCATAAATTTGTACAATTAAAAAGTTATCACGTTTATTTTTCTTTAGACGTGAGTAAAAAAAATACTCCACTTTAAACAATTTCACCAAATAATTATTAATAATAATTGAATAAGGTAAAAACAAACAAATAATGAAGCACTTATCCAGAGTACAAAATTGTAGACGGATGTCAAACGACCCGCATAAATTTAAGTCGGAATACGAAACGTCCAAATGCGTACGATGCGAATCGGAATACGAAAACGTCCAAATCAACGGGAAACCGTGGATAAAAGGATTTTATCCACGCGGTGTGACGTCATGAGATAAAATTATAGAATCTGAATACCAATTTAATCCCGTATAAATTTGGTCAACTTTTTGACATTTCTCATATACTAAAATTCCGTATAAAAATTTTAGTCGAATCTGAATTGGGCCTATTGTTGACCATAAAATTTAAATAAAATTTTATTTTACATCCGATTATTCTTGATAAAATTCCATCATGGAAATAAAAATAAAAAACTTTGTAGGTTTCAGACAAATAATCAGTGGAATAATTAAAAAATGATTAATTTTTAGTAAAGTTTTAATAACAACATGATTAAATTTATACATTTTTTATTATATGCATATGAATAGCATGAGTGATGAAATGTTGTATACTATATGTCCCAGAAATCAGTATACCCAGCATTTCATTCCTTTATTTACCAATTACTTGTATTATGTTTCTACATAGGTAAGATTATACCTACATACCTTCTTCAATTTCATATATTATGTTTCATATCATCTACTCTCTTAGGTATCTTATGTTGTTCTTGATTTCATATTATTATTGTATTTCTTACATATACCTACTTCTCTAAGGGTCGTAGGTATTACGGGAGTTATTTCAGAAAATTGTAAAAAAAGGTAAGGTCCCGCACTGCGAGAGTACTGTTTACAAAACCTCAACTTTTTCTTATATTTTTTCTCAAATAACTCCCGTAATAAGACCTTTAGCAAAAAAAAAACACAAAATTTACAAAATCTACAAACACATTTTTTATGAAATACTTTTGCTCTAAACAAATATCACATTGATGTTCAGAATGCGCCTCCATATTTATGGTAAAAGTCGCTTTCCCTTCCTACGTTTAGACCACTGTCTTAAAGCTTCTCCTTGTGCCATGTCAGGAACCCACGACATTGGCGATCACTCTGGAGAATCCCTCTCTGTACTGGTCTGAAGGGACGGGAGGTACTAAAGGGACTGAAGAGACGTAAGGTACTGAAGGGACTGAAGGGGCGAAAGTAACTAAACGGACCAATTTTTATTATATGAGCAATACAAAGATTGCGGAGTTTCGATAGTTAATGTAAAGCAAAGTCTCCCTAAATTTACAGAGTAGCAAAATATTTAAAATGATTGCAACTCTTTTATCTTTCCAAAGACTAAACATGCAGATCTCTGTAGAGAAAACAAAAAACATGGTGACCTCAAGATATCCAGTACGATGCAAACTTGCAATAGACTAGAAATATCCAGCAGCAATGATCTTTATAATGAAGTAAATGAACAAGCAATCAAAGCTGCTGTATTAGCTGGATTCCTGAGAAGTGCTGCGTGTAGAAATAGGGATATGCTGAGGGAGAGTAAAGTCAGGATCTACAAGACTTGCATAAGACCAATCATGACATACGCCATAGAGACAAGAGCTGACACAACCCGCGCAAAAAGTCTCCTTATAACCACGGAGATGAAGACTCTACGGCCCATCGCAGGAGTAACCCTCCTGATGTCAAGGACGTTAAGGACGTGGTGCGTTGGGGTAGAACAAGAAGACGTTTCTGGAGAGATCACGTGGGGAGAGCAAGCTCAGACCGAGTAGTGAGGATATCAGCTGATGAACATCCTACAGGTAGCAGACCTCCAGGAAGACCGCCCAAACGATGGAGGGACAGCTGGACGTCTTCCTCCCAGGAGCAGGTGCCGAGAACTACAGGACATAGTCCTATCTGACCAGATTGTCAACTACGCAAGCTTACCAACACAAAATGAGTTAAATATATACATAGTTGAATAACAAAAACATACATATCTTATCTTCACACCGTGTCCCTTACGTGGTAAGCAGAGCCATAATCCACTATTTTCGTACACATCCTTTGACATCCGTGAATTGTTTCATTCATTCTCGTCGATTGTTCGAGCTCCTTATGTTTTCTTCTTTCAAAAAAAAAATTAAAATTTTTCTGTACACCAAAAGAGTCAAGAGATATTTTACAAGTCACGAAGCTTATCCTTAAGTTTATTACAAGAGTGAAATAGGTAGGTACATACAATAATATGAAATATTTGTGAGATGAAATATTGACAGGCATTCTTGTATGACAGAATTATTATCTTTTCAGAGGCAAGACATGATATTTTTATCTCTTTGAGACAAAAATATTATTATATATTTACTGTCAGTCAGTCAGTTACAAACATCGAGCCACCGACATGAGTAACATGAGTCATCGCCATTTTTATATCATACTTCGTGACATGTCGTTTCATTTTAACGACAGTCACTCACAACGGCGAGTAATGTTCGTCAAATTGACAAATAAAGATTAAACTACATTTTTCACATTTTAAAATATTATATAGTTTTATTTTCCATCTCTCGGATAACCCGCTGGACTCCGCGAAAATAGCCGAAAATTCAATTCCAGATGTAGGGCGATTTCGATTGTCGATTAAGTTTGAATCAAAACTTTTCTAGAGATGACCCGAGAAAGTCTTCGACTTTACTCAACTCCAATACAAATTTTCAATTAAGGCGATAGGTAGGTATGGTCTAATCGTTACAGTTATTTCAATTTATCCAACTGTCAATTTGATCAAGAGAATTTATTTCTCTTAACATATCGGCTAAGTATCAAGCCAAGATATTCGAGATTTGTATGCCAGGTCTATATTGTTCATGATTTTATCAATGTTGAAGCCAAAAAAAACACCAAGATATTCGAGATTTGTATGCCAGGTCTATATTTTTCATGATTTTTTCAATGTTGAAGCCAAAAAAAACACTAAGATATTCGAGATTTGTATGCCAGGTCTATATTTTTCATGATTTTTTCACTGTTGAAGCCAAAAAAAACACTAAGATATTCGAGATTTGTATGCCAGGTCTATATTTTTCATGATTTTTTCAATGTTGAAGCCAAAAAAAAACACTAAGATATTCGAGATTTGTATGCCAGGTCTATATTTTTCATGATTTTTTCAATGTTGAAGCAAAAAAAAACACTAAGATATTCGAGATTTGTATGCCAGGTCTATATTTTTCATGATTTTTTCAATGTTGAAGCCAAAAAAACACCAAGATATTCGAGATTTGTATGCCAGGCCTATGTTTTTCATGATTTTTTCAATGTTGAAGCAAAAAAAAAAACACCAAATAAGAGGCTTCGCAGCATATAATATAAAATGTTCTATATATGGATTTTCTCAGAATTCAGAGTAGACCTGTGTGTGTGTATAACTTTAGATCTGCTCAATGCACAGAGCCTAACATTTCAGAATATATAGAAATTTATAGGCCCACAAAACTTTAATTATCAGAAATTCGACTTTTTGTTTCAGTCAGGGGTTAACAACTTTTGAAATTTTACTTAATTTTTCCATATAGGTATCTCAAAATCCATAAAAGTTAAAACGCTGAAAATTGGTATAAATATAGACAAATACATTTTTTTTTAATTTAAAATCTGTGCATTAAGCGGATCAAAAGTTATATGGGAGGGACGGACACAGACACCCTACTCTGAATTCTGAGTAAATCCATACATAAATATGTTGCGTAGCCTCTAGGTTGGTGTTTTTTGACTTCAAAGTTGGAAAAACCATGCACAAATATAGACCCTGCATACAAATCTCGCGTATCTTTGTTAATTTGTGTTTATGTGTTTATAGTTTGGTACGTATTCTTCAATATTATACATACTATCGCCACCGATAGTTGGATGTCATGTGTTACATGCAACTAGTATGAAAAATGTGAGATATGTGAGTGAAAGAGATAGCATGTCTGTGTGTGTATATAGTGTTGGAATGGACGCGCGGGCGGTCATTCATCGTTTCGCCGTTAATAGTAATACCTCCGTATAATATTGTAGTATTGACCTTGAATTGTATATTGTATATTGAACGTGTTGTTATAATAAAGTGTAAAAGAACAGACATCTTTTACTTGCAAATATCAGAGTTCCACCCCAACAAATTATTAATGTACAAGGACACTGTAAAAAATAGTTAGATCACAATAGCGGTGTGGTAGGTATATTAAGTTGACAGTTACAAGTTAAAAAATATTAAAAAAATGTACTTATGCACTTATGATCTTTTTTGAAAAAGGAATAATTTAAAGTCCTCTTCTTCATTAAATTTATGTTAGGCGTTGAATATTGTTCATTTTCAGGCCAGGGCAGTTGGATAGGAGAAGAGAGTATAAAAGTATCAATGTGTAATTATGTGTATGTGTCTAATATGCACCCAACTTTGCATAACCAGACACAGAATTCGCCATTGATTTTTTTATATAATTAGGAAAAAATGTATTTTAATTTAACGATGAGTCGTAAAAGTGATCAAAACAAACGACACATAGTCTGGATTGAAATTGATAGGTGTTTGGACGTGTCTTGTATTTCAAAAGAAGAAAAAATGTCCCTCGTACATATGTATATCTTGTCACATAACTACAACTGTGTGTGTAGAGATAGAGCACCAATAATAACAAACACTTCGCAGTCAAATATGAGTCTTGAACGTTTGCCAACATTCGTGTCAATGGCGTATCGAATATAAATAGCTGACACATTATAAGATAGCTGCGAGGCACCGGCTTGGAATAGTGCTTCCAGTCTTTTCTATTATCATTCGGGTGTCCCGTAAGAGCCGGGATTAGAAGGCAAGAGTTGCCTCGAATTAGGCACTATTTTGTTGCGCTAATGCACTTAAAAACTCATGTTGAATTCAAGGAGTGTGTCCACCAAATGCACATGGTTAAGCAAACGCAAACTGTTCCTGCTAATACGTGTCAAATTCAAGGCACGCGTTTTTCAATCGTACACAGGTTTATAAATTTTACCATACGTATTGATTAAGCGTTACAAGGCTGTGTTAGAGGCATTATTTATTTAAGTAGATTAATCTACACAAATCTACATTATATCATAAAAAATCGTTAAGATTTTTTTTTTGTATGAGATTGGTACCTACTCATGAATTTTTCGATGAAATAATCACACTTTGCGTCGTAATTACCTTCACAAGATATAGAGCATCGAACTCCTTGAATTCAACACGATTTTTTAAGTGCATTAGCGCAACAAACTAGTGCCTAATTCGAGTCAGTACTTGCCTCCTAATCAACAAGGATAGGTAAATACGCAGTCGGGTAATCTAAAAAACAACAAGCAACAATAACATCTCACATAGTTCAGCAATAAAATAAATAAATAAATAATAAATAAATCAATGAGGTTCACCATCCATCTTTAATGTTGATATACATCCATGTGTCGTACTTCCTTACATAACCGTTTACCTGTCGCTGGTTACCCCATGTTGTTAAGATAACATCCACATCTTCCAATTTATATTTTTATAACAGTTGACCGTCGTGGTGCAGTGTTAAGTCTTCGAGATAAAAGTTCATTTCATAGCTGAAAACAAAGCCACGGATGAGATCTTCACGAACCTATTGCTGAATATATAATCGACATTGATATTGTAGAACCCCATATTAACATTTTTGATGTCACCATATCCCCACTTTATCCTTTCCTCAAACTCCCGGTCCTTCTCCCACCACCTTTCCTTCTGTTTTTTTTTTATTCTTTTTTTATAATATTCAATTTGTGTTTATGTATATGCTTACGATAAAACACTGTTGAGGAAGTAATGTTATATGAATGATTATTCTTGTGTATTCCTAACAATACTTAATACTTTATAATATTATGTATGTTTTTCAATAAGTATTGATTTTTTTATATTTCATTACTTTTATCTCTACATTAATCTCTAAGCACGTCTAAGTTTTCACTGTAACTTTTCTATGGGAAATATTGTGATTGTATGTACATATAAATCAACTTTATTATTTATAAAACAAAAAAAGGTATGTGTGATGTGTAGGTAATTGTTTTTTCTCTTAATAAATAAATAAAATATATTGCTTCTTAAGTGAAAATATCTTTTTAGTTTTCTTGTTAATATAAACTAATATTTATATTTTATTTTTTGGAAAAATTAAAAAGTAAACTGTATATTTTCTAATAATTCAATATATATTGGGGTTTTAAGTATCAAATTTATTCAGCCGAAACTATCGATCTGTGGTAGTTTAAATATATTTATCCCGAAAATTCTACTTCTCTGGGTTGGAAACACTGGTTAGTTGGAAAAAAATGCTATTTGGCAAAAAAAAAACTCGCCATTTGCCCAAAACGCAGGTAAGTGTTAAAATAATGATTAAATCAATTATTAAAACTAATGTTTTGAAAAAGGTACATATACATATTTCAGTTCCGAAATTGAGTTTTATACTCTTCTTAACCACGTCGAGTACCTACCACTCTGGCATAGGCATCTCTGTCTTGGGCTGACCGTAACAGATCCTCCACTGTGCAATCCGGTCCATTTCCTAATATTTCTTATCCATCAGCCTCCTAGCTCCTCCTTCAAGTCATCTGCCTCCTACCTACATCACGACTACCCTCAATTTTTCCTTTCATGTGTCCTAAGTATACCATCTTTCTCATTTTTATATTGAACAACGATTCTCTTTTTAGAGCAGCTCTTAGCAACACTCATTGGTGACCATATTATAATGTCCATGGGATTTGTAACATTCTGCGACGAAGCCACATTTCAAATGATTCAATTCAGTTAGGTTCTCATACGATATTATTTTTTTTCTTTTGCTTTCCACAAATAAACGATAGATACATATTTATGATTAAACAGACATCATAACATTGACTTAGAAGTTGTTTTTATATAAATAATTCATTTTTCATTTGGAAAATTTTATTTTCAAAATAAACAGACAGTTATAAAGTAGGAACATATTGAAAATGTCAACTGAAAATACGCAAGAAATTATTTTTAAAAATACACCGACTTCTATTCAGAAAATTTGGTTAAAAAAAACTTACTTCGATAAATAACGAATGGGTATGTGCCAACACTTAATTCTCATATATTTATATTTGTTATAATAAAACCCTCTTGTTTTCAAAGATTATTATTCACCTTTTGATTTTTGATTGTAGCGTTGGTTGGCTTCAGGCTGAAAAAAGCTATATTTTTCCAACATTGAAGTCATAAAACATCAACTTAAGCTTAATTTTATAGAACCGGTTACAAAGCGACCGATTCTTTCTCAGTACGGATGCCAACTGACTTTCTCTCATTCCTTCTTTTGCAGCTCTATAAAGCATCATCGAAAATTTTTGTTTCTGTTTTAATTATTCTCTTTATCTTTGTTCATTCTTTCTATGTGATCAAACCATCGCAGTGTATATACCTTATTTCTTTTTACGAGATTCTCCTTTTCTAAAGTTACAAAAATACCTACTACGCCACATGCACGTTTCCCTACGCATCAGCCACAGCAGTTAGGTATGATCGAATATTTCAAATAAATTTTCATGAAAATGCAGTTTGAAATTTGGTACCTACCGTAAATCATATGTTTCCATGACTCTGTACTATGAAAACAGACCAGCGGAGAAAAAAGTATATATCTAATACCTACTATGAATGATACAGTGAACGATGAATATGTAAGTCAAAGCGATGTCGAGATGAAAGATATTAATTACACACCACCTACCTGAGAACGGGTTATAAATCATGGTGTAATAGAATTTGGAATGAGAAATATTTATTGAATACAAGATGTTTATTTATTTATATACGCAAATGTTTTTCATGCTAGTATTATTTTTAAAGCTAATAAGTTAAATAAGTCTTCATCTTTTATGTAGACCTGTGTGTCTGTTTTAAGATAACGATTTAAGACGTATGTTTTAATGATTTATGTTTATTATTCCATTAGATTCTCTAGAAAAAAGAGTAGGTACAATAAAATATACTTACACAATCAATAGGGAGATAATTGTTAGTAAATCAGTCTGTAGAGACTTAGGTATAAAACTGGACATTAAACCCTTATTTGACAAACAAATTGACACAATTACCATCAAAGCTTATAAAATGTTGGGATTCCTGATGGGAGTGTGGCGACGTCATACACCACAATCAACATCCCTACGTCACTTGTCGGATGATCTTGCATCTCATTCAGATACACGACGATGGCCGAAGGACATCAGTTCCTGAACCGAAAATGCAGCGCGGTTCACCATTCGCCCATTATCCGTGTTCAAGGATAAATATTCCTTCTTTAGTTTTTTCTTGAAAATACTAAGTGAGTTAGACGACGCAATATCCGGACTAAGGCTATTCCATAATCTTGCATATTGTACTTCGAACGAAGAGCTGAGAAATTCTGTATTACATATGATAGGTATGGATAGTAACATCGCGAACATCTGTAAATTTATCAAGTATAATAATATTGTAACTTATTTAAATTGAAAATAGATTATTTTATTATGAAACCCTTCATCACTTAATTACTATTTTTATTTATACTACTAGCTGAGAAGCTTCGCTTCGCCCAGCTTCTAAGCTAGGGCTTGCAGCCGGCTTTTACCGCTGCGCGGTAAATGACCGCCTCCGGCGGTCCATTGCACTGAGGGGTCTGAAGGTACTGAACGGTCTGAAGGTACTGAACGAACTGAAGGTACTGAGGGGTCTGAAGTTACTAAAATGTCTGAAGGGATGAAAGATTCGGGAGGAAATGAAGAGGGGTATGAGGCATTGACGGAACGGGAGGTACAGAAGGACCTGAAGGGACGGGAGACACTGAAGAGACGGGTGGCACTGAGGGACAGGAGACATTAAAAGGACAGGAGGCACCGAAGGGACGGGAGACACTGAGGGACCATTTTTAATTATACAGGCAATACGAAGATTGCTGAGTTTCAACTAAATCAAACGCCTATAATCCGCAAAGTGGTTAAAAAGGTTGCAAACCCTATTGTAGAAGTCAAACGAAACTTCTCTTTTAGTTTCTTAATTTGCGTTTCACAAACCATGACACGGAGCAAGCTTTATTTTTCGCTGCTGTGTTTGTCGCCTCCGCACAAAAACGTTATTCTTATAAAATATTAATTTACAAAATAATAAATTGTTTAATTTTAGAAAGATTGATATTTTAAACTCCTTGTAAATAAGCATGTAATAAATATTAATATTTTTTCATGCAACTCTCCAATAATAATTAGTACTTTAAATCCTGGCAACACCGTGGTTGACATTTGACTTGACGTTTGACAAATGACCGATAAATTATGTTTGCAAACTCAACATGTAGTCTTAATCTAAACTAAATGATATTACTTAAATGATCATCTATTGTGTGTTATGTGTATTTAGATTGTATAATTTTTTATGCTTAAATAAGGATATTCGCCTTTTCAGTTAATTTAGCAAGCATTCGCAGACTCTTATTTTAACTGCAGACATTAAAGCGGTACTATAGTTTGGTTATGGACATTTTATATTTAATTCACCAGAATTTGATGTATTTCAGATTAGCATTACAGTAGCGAGATGTATTCTAAGTGCAATTTTTTTAATACTATAATTTATTTTGCCAACTGTAACCACTAAAATATAAAATCATGTATGTTCTCTTCGGTGATAATTTTTTTTTCTTGTTTATGTTTACCTCCGTTTCACGATGAAACTTTATCTGTTACAGAAACATATTATATTATTATGTTATATTTTTCAACTTGCAACTGACAGTATAGCCAATCAGCGGAGACTTCTAATTGGCTGTTAAATTTTTATATTAGATGTAATATATATGCTGTTAGTCTTCCAAAAATTTACAAACAAATAAATATAATAATTTTAGTCTAAATTTAATACTTAAAATTTGTCGTATGTCTGTTGAATAACAAATGAGAACGTATGAGGCCGACTTAAAAATTATTTACCAGTTAAGACTAAAATCACTCTAACGCGACGTCTTACGTAGGCGATTCAAGGCGAACGCGAAGCGGCGCGAAAATAACAATCAGTCGGTAACTATTGAAGTGTCCTGCGTTACCGACCGCGAGTAGGGTACGGTGTGACATGGTACGATGCGAAGCGAACGCGATCAATTTGTTTGATATTTTCGCGCGAATTGGAAGCGGTGCCATAGTTTTTTTTGGTAAAGTATAATGTCAGAAGCACGATTCGCGTGCCCGTAGGACAGAGCCGCAGCGTCGCACCGCATCACTTTGAATTCGCATGTATCCGTTCGGATCGCCTACGTAGGATGTCGCGTAACTCAACAACACATGCTACCATTACTTGACTACGCTGACGTTGCCTACGCTGAGATTCAACTGAAGATCAACTTAACAAACTCGAACGGTTACAAAATGTCTGCATTCTATACGTGTTTGGACTCAGGAAGTTCGACCACGTATCCGAGAGCAGGCAACGACTGAACTGGTTAAAGATCCGTCACCGAAGAGATTCCCGTGTTCTTTCCCTTTATATATTTTGTATTTTTAATACTATAAAAGTCTTTAATTATTATTATTATTAGGTGATGTATGTATGTCGAGTATCGAGTGACAATGCGTATATGTCAGAATAGGAAAATTTGTTCGATTCAATATGGTTATATAGTTTTTATAGTTCGATTCAAGTTTTTTCAATTAAGTTTTTGACAAAGATATACATTGTTAAAGATATGGAGAAAACTTACCACGTTAATAAGTTTTGTTGAATTTGATAGTAATATATTTTTATCGGATACCTACCTGGATATTAACAAAACACGATGAAAACAGAGTGGATGCCTTTGAAAGAAAAATCTTATGCAGAATATACCTATGTACCTATTAACGACTGTCAAACATGGCGTAAAAGATATATATCACCGAGCTTTATGATCTTTACCAGGACCTCAGCATAGTCATGAGCCATGGGGCAGCAGAACTGGAAGGTGGCAGCCAACGATAGAACAGTATGGAGAAGATTCTTGGACACAGATAGGACCCATCAAGAGTTGTGACGCTAAGAATAATGATGATGATATTTTTATGTGAATAAATTAATTGATTGTTGGCAATTATTTAATTTTATTTTCTTAAATTTATCTTCATAAATTTGAAAGTAAAATAATTTGTTAATTAAATGAAACAAACAGAAATGTTTTGAAAATATAGATTTCTTCTTCCTTGCCTCTTCCCAGTTCATCTGGAGCGGCCCTTCTGGTACGACCTTTCCTTTCTTGCCCTTCGGAGATCTTTCCATCTTGTGTCATTTCTCTGGTTAGTTGCTCCTCCCTCAACTCCTTAATATTTGTCCACCAGGTGGCCTATGTACGGCCTCTATTTCTGGACTGAGTGCGTATATCCTGTATGAGTTTAACTATATGATCCTCATTTCGTCTGGTATCGGTGTCCGTACCATCGGTGTCTGGCCTTTAGTTTCTCCGGAATAGAGGCGACTCCAAAACTACCTCGGACGTATTCATATCTAATTCGATCCTCCTTTGTAACACATCTAACTCTATCACTCATAATAATAACTCATAATTCTTTAGTTTATTACTAAAAATTTCATTTGAAAGCAAGCATTACATACATACCATCACGCCATGTCCCTCGCGGGGTAGGCAGAGAGAACCAAACGCTACTTATTTCTATCTTGACACACATTCATCGCCTCGTCGACATTCATACATTGTCCTATACATATTCATTTGTTGTTCATGCTTCTGACATCTCCGCCTTTCAAAATAGCGTTCCCATGGATATGCCATCCCTTACTTGGGCGGCCCCGACCTCTCATTCAATTCCTGTCCGCAATGTATGCATATTTTCTTCGTCAGGCGTTCCTAATTCATTGTGCCCATGTGTCTAAACCATCTCAATGTGTTCACTTAAATTCTATTAATGACATCTTTCTTTATCTTACATTCTTTCCTTATGTCCTCATTTCTGACCCTCTCATACATCGTCCTATTATATCTTCTAACATGACTTTTAAAATACTTAATTCTATAATGGCATTCATTTATAGAATTACCTGTTAATAATGTATAAAGAGGCTCTGGAGGATATCTATTGCAGGTATTTGTACTATTCCATTGTTACAACACATTCCTGGGTTTTCTCCCTTCCATTTCAAATCACCACAATATGTACAAATTATAGACATTCTACCAAAAGTTGATACTGGCTCAGAAATAAATTGCAACTATAGGTTAATATCTATATTGCAACTATAGGAAAAAGCAGAATTTTCCTTTTGTCTCCATGATTCATGTTTCAATGCCACATCTGTTATTTTACATACAAAAAAAATAGTGTTTGGCGATATTGTTAAGCGTTTTCAATTTGACTCCTCAGGGGCCTTATGACTTGAAGACTTAGAGGCTGTTTTATACTTTTAATGCTGCTAAGATGGCGCATTCAAGTGCAGTAATTTCTATTACTTCAACGTCTTGCATATTCATCTGATCTATTATCATTAAATTATCACGACTCCCTACCTCTATCCAATTACTCGAAGACTGAAAATCTGTATTTCCTCTTTCTTGCTGCAGAAATTGTAATACCCTATACGCCGTCATTCGTAATCTACTGGCTTCACATCTCCTTTCTTGCTGTTCTTTAGATTCGTTTGCCCTAAGTGCAACCATTCGCAACATGTTATTTTCATGTGCCATTCCTTCTGCACTTATTAACCTACTCCTAGAAGAATGACATAACCTGTACACCGAAATACAATAATCACCAACTCATTTATGAAAATATCTTTAAACAAATACCTACGTTCTTTCCATATGTGAATGTTGATTTAAAATTTACCTAAATTCATCGAGAATTGAAATTTCAACTTACATTTTTTTGTAACTATATAGTCTAAAATTTGATTCTGAAAGAAAATAAAATATAAAGTTATTAAATATTGGAAAATAAACTAAATCAATACATATTAATTACGATAAAAATATAAAGTAGGTAACTTTCGAATATTTGACAGCTGAAAGAATGGTGGAACAACGCGAGGAAAGCAAATCTGACCCACAATGCAAAAGGGACCATTTGTTCAACGTGAATTGCTCACTCTCCCTGTGTCGGATTTTATTACTTCGTGCCATTTGAGGTCTAATTACGATAGGGACGCATATATCAGAATGTTGGTATTTTTGTCATCTTCAGGGTAAATTCACATATATCAATTTTGGCGACTCGGCGAGTAAAGCATAAAAGCATAATTTAATTCTTATTATATAACATTTAAACTAACTTTCTTTTGAAAATAATAAAAAAAACATATCAGCTTGTGAGGCTTTGTGTTTTTATACTGTTTCAAATGTAATATTATAAAAATGTAATATTGTAAGTTTTTTACTCTACTGTAAAATTGCCGATATCCACATAGAAAGATTTCAAACGAATGTAAGAACAGGCAGCCTTGGGCAGACTGACATGAATATAGTCGTGCACAAACATTCGCAAATCCAGAACGACAATCTAACCAGGTCTACTTTATTTATATGCAGATTAACTGATTATCAAATTGCAATATCTTATATAGTGAAGTGATGTATGTTATTGGGTAAGTAATTTGAACACGCACATTAAAATAGCAACCTTTTGATATATTATATTCTTAATTAAATAACAATCCCAATAGCATCCATACCTATAGGAGTATGCAAACCATTTAGGTACTCGAGCGAAAACATTTTGCTTACTATATAACACTACTGTTAGAGAAGTCAATTGGAGTATGCGTCAGTCATCTGGAATCCACAATATAATATTTATATTAACAATATAGAACGAATTCAACAAATATTTTTGAGACGCGTGAAGTACGAATTTGGTAATAGGTAACTACAAACATGAATTGCAGACTTTACAAACAAGACAAAAGACCTCAGAATTAATGTGCCTTTATGACAAAATAAACTCCGATATTGACCACAGACCTTCTGAAAAACATTTAACACTTCAATATACCAAACGTACGAACAAGGCACGCCACAACTATCTTTTTAGATAAAAAAAAATCACCACTGTACCGTTGCCTTACCACATATACATAATAATTTGGAAAGGATCAGGTGCGTGGACATATACTGTATGTCCAGGACCCTATACAGGAGCCACATCAGACAGAAATAATTCATTGTTTTCACTGAAAAAAATATATGGCAACTGAACTGGCCACCTGCGTTTTAGCCAAACCTTTGTTATCATTAATAAAGATTTATCTATTTATGATTGTACTGTTTGGCTGTGTGCACAAAACCAAATGTTTTGTTGTCACTATACATAGTTTGGTTAATTTTAACATGAAATTTTGTTATTGTTAATAATATTTTTTTCAGTGTTGTTTCAGTGTAGGTACATGTAACATGAAATCAAAGGTGGGCTGATTAAGTTACAATTACTTATATAGTTATTCTTATTTATTATATTGTTAATTTTTTTTCGTTACCCATTTTTTAAATAAATAAAAAAAAAGATTATAATGAGTACAATCATAAAATCATAAAAAAATGAATTTTGTTTTCTTATTTTTTACATACATATGTTAAAAACTAGAAAATAAAATAATATAAGATTATCCCATAAGGTGGAGTAACCAGCGACAGATGTGCGGTTGTGCATTACCTTATAAAGTCATCCTCACGCACACATCAGCCTCGTTTCACCTAAAATGGCACTAGATTCATAATGGGTGGTGAACTTCAACGCTGAACTATGTGAGATACATAATTAATTTCATTAAATATTAATTAAAATTAATTTAACATGCACCTCATGACATGTTGCCACATTCTGGAGACAGATTCGGACTAAAAATACAATTAAAAATTGTGTCTCCATCGGGAATCGAACCCGGGAGCTTTAGCTAAAGAGTTATATAGGTATCTAACCAACTGAAATACGAAGGCCGACGAAGAGATGTTATTTTGCTTGTTGCATCTTCGATTACCCTACTCTTACGGGATAGGTACCCGAAAACAACAATAATCGAAAAGAGTGGAAGCACTATTCTGTATTGGTACCTCACATAAATATTCGATTATTTATTTAGCGCCATTTTCGTAGGAGCTCACCTCATGCTCGCTTTTATAAAGTCTACTTTAACTCGTTTTCATTGGTACATTTCGCTCATGCTCGCTTTTATAATGTCTACTTTAACTCGTTTTCATTGGTACATTTCGGGATCATGCTGCCCTGTACGCTTCGTAAAACGGACGGGAATCCCTCTTAATTCCTAAGCAAAAATAAGAGAAAGAAAAATTTTTGAAATTCCCTCATATTTTTATAGCCGCCAGTTAAATTTTGCTTAAAATTTAATTACTCACGAATAAATATTTGGCAAGTCACCCCAGTGCGGCCCATGGCAGTGAATAACAGGTCCGGACTCGGAATAAACAAACAGAAAAAAAATAATACTATTTTCGCATTTAAAAATGGAAACACATTTTTTTTTATTTCGTTCCGCAAAATTCAAATTGATTAATTATATCTCATATTCGTATCTCCAAAGGTAAAAAGGTGTCTTTTTTTAATATTTTGTTTTTCAAAATGTGGTTTAAATTTAAATTCATTTCTGTCAACCGACGATGTTTTATTTTGATAAATTTAATTTTAGTGAGGTTGTTAAATTTAGACGTCGCGTTGTGGTCAACGCTACGCTGGTTTATATTTTACACTTTGACAAAAACGAAACTGTTTTATCGTTTATAAAAATACATTACGACAAAGGAACCGTCCTAACATTCACAAACTGGCATTATGAACTAAGAACTGCCACCACTTAACGTGACCACTAGTGATTCTTGAGGAGATATTATATAAAATGTATAAAAAAATTTGTCCACTATATATAGTGGCCACTATTTATTGTAGGAGAGTAATGCGCAATTTCCGAGTGAGGCTTCAGTCGTGTATAGACAATGACGGTCGCCATTTAAGTAATATTATTTTTAAGTAACTGAAACTTTAATAATTTAGATATTATGTTTACAATAAATGACAATGATAATTCTTATTATGGTATAATAAAAGTTTGACTAAAATCTATTACGTATTTTTTTAATAGCCCATCAAATTGGGGAGTTATTTCTGCCGCTCCCTGTATTTAAGTCTACTGGCTTGACTGAATCACTAGTGGTCCCCACAAATTGTGGACAAAAATTTTCATATATTTTTGTCCAGTGGATTTATTGAACCACTAGTGGTGACATGTAGTGGTGACATGTAGTGGTAGCCAAAAGTTGTGGGTGGAGTTTTTCATACATTTAAGTCTAGTGGCTTGTCTGATCCACTAGTGTTCGCGTTTTAGTGGTTGTTACTAGTGGGCGCCACAAGTTGTGGACGAATTTTTTCATACATTTTAGTCTAATGGTTTGATTGAAACACTAGTGGTCGCCACAAATTATGGACGAAAATTTTCATACATAATTTTTCTATTGGCTTAACTGAACCACTAGCGGTCGCATTTAGTGGTCGACACAAGTTGTGGAAAGAATTTTTCATACGTTTTAGTCTAGTGGCTTGATTAAACCACTAACGGTCGCCATAAATTATGGACGAAATTTTTCATACATATTTTTTTAGTGGCTTGACTGAATCACGAGTGGTCGCATTTAGTGGTCGCCACAAGTTTTTGACGAATTTTTTAATGTTTATGATATTAACGCAAACTGAGGGTTAGAGTAACCGTGTCCGAGCTACAAGCTGTGGGAGTCGCTGGCGTTCGCCACTATTAGCTCGATGCTCGAGGTATAATCGAATATTAAAGTAAATTGTAATAAATGAAATCTAAACTTTTACGCTTTCGATCTATATTGAATGATATAATCAACCTTGTGGCGATTCTGAAACGTAAATGTGCAGAACATGTTGTCAGAAGCTCGAACGATAAGTGGAAACAGACAGCGCTGACTTGGAGACCTCGAACGACAGAGAAAGGTGTGGGGTGACAACAGCCGAGATGGCACGTCCAGGATGCAGACTGCACAGGACAGGGCGACGTGGAGTGTGGAGTCAAATGGAGGAGTGGACGGGAATAGACTGAGGAAAATGAAAGAGAAAAAATTGTATTGTCTGATGAAATAATACCAAAAAATGTAAACAATACGAAACCATCAAAGTTATCGAGAGTTTAATAAATTAATTATGTATTTCACAACAATGATATTACTTATTAAGTTTCGTTTTTGTTGAAATATTGGCAGCTTGACTTAAATACCTTTAGTAGGGAATGGGAGGGAAATACTTTATATTTATTTGGACATAGCATTTTTGAGACTTCGTTAATCGCCTTAGGCGTGGTTGATGTTGAAAAGAATGAGAGGCTGGTAAAATAATATTGAAAGTAAACAATGAGTTGAGAGATAAATTAAAAGATTTGAGAGAGAAAAGAGTCTCAGGTAAGATGAGAAAGGAAATAAAAAAAATACTTTTATTGTGAGAAATATAATGTCTAGGAAATGTATTCTTTACCATAATAATTTGTGTCGCTCTTTGCCTTTGTTTAAGACGCGAGATATAAAACCGTTTTTATTACAATGCGAAAAATCTTACCTCTGTACATACGATACAAAGTTTAGCATACATTTTAATCTTCTTAAACTTTAATGTATATATGTAATATGTTAACATGGCGTATGGCATAGAAAAAATAACCGACACAGATCGCACTTTAAGGATAATACAGATGAAAATCCTCAAGAAAAAACAGACAGGAATCTAAGCGACAGAATAAAAAATACTACGATCGGAGAAATTTGTGATATACAAAATGTTATACCTAGGTGTGGAGAAATCAAAATGCAATAATCTCTATAATAAGTCAAATAACAAACTAATAATGCTACAGTTATCTCCGGATGCCTCAGGGACACTGTTTGAACAAAATATGCTAGTAGAGAGTAAGGTTCGAATATAATTAAACATGCATCAGACCCATAATGACCTATGGAGCGAGAACAAAACAGCTAATCAGAACAACATAGATTAAAACGCTAAGACTTATCTTGGGTAGAACCCTCAGAGACAGAATTCCCAATGAGGAGATCCGCAGAACTTGCAATGTGGAGGATATTGTAAGATGGAGCAGGCAAAGAAGAAGATACCGGAGAGATCATGTAGAGAGTATGAATCCAGAAAGGCTGCCAAAGATTGCAATGCGCGAGATGCAAGAGGGATGCCGACCACCGGGAGGTTCATCAAAGAGATGGAAGAAGAGCTGGATATCCATATCCCAAGACTTGTAGAAACTAATCACAGATCTATGGTGTACCTGAGTGAAGAAAGATACACGGAAGACTCAACTGAAAGTCAACAAAACAAAAGGCAGCAAACTCTTTGTAAACATGCCGTAGTGGCCTTCGACCAGTACGTATAAGAAGATGAAGAGAAATAAATGATAATTATGAAAAAGCAAATATCTTTAATGACTTTTTCAGTAAAATTGGATTGAAATTAGCTGAACAATTTGACAAGAATCAAACTCAAAATGCAGAATACCGAAACAACGTAAATTACCAGAATATGTTTTTGTCACCAACCAATGAAGATGAAATTATTACAGTAATAAAGAATCTCAAGCCTCACGCAGCTCCAGGCAAAGATGGAATTACTGTCAAAACTGTAAAAAGTATATGTGAAATAATTAAGAAGCCAATAACAAATATGATAAACTCTTGCATAGAAGACAGATGTTTTCCGAAGTGCCTCAAAGTAAAATATAACTATACCAATATATAAAACAGGCGACAAAAAAGAAGTACGAATTATAGACCAATCGCTCTACAAAGTATATTTTCCAAAATATATGAAAAAATCTCGGCTAAAAGAATAAACAACTTTATAAAACAAAATGCAATTTGGATTTCAGCAAAAAAGCAGTACAACATCAGCATTGACAGATACCATGCAATTCATAAACTCCAAATTGGATGATGGCTACTTTGTGGTTAGCATATTTATTAATCTTAAGAAAGCCTTTGACACAGTCGACCACTCCCTACTTTTGCATTTTTTGTCAGATTTGGGAATCCGTGGAACCACAAATGACATACTTAAAGACTACCTACAAATGAGGATGCAGTACTCTAAAATAAATGGAGAGATAAGTAGCTCGGCCGAAATGAAAACTGGTGTACCCCAAGGCTCGATCCTAGGACCGTTGCTGTACCTGCTCTACATAAATAACATAAGCAAAATAGGTCTGAAAGGTGTATACATTGTTTTTGCAGATGATACAGCAATATTTTACTAAAGGTAGGCGCGCATGGAAGCTAATTTCATCGGCCGATTAATTATCGGTGAGCTACAACATACGAATTACATGTAAGAGCGCGCATGAAGGCTAACAGAATCGACCGATTTAAAATCTGTGACGAGACACAAAAAAATCGGCCGATCGAGATCGGCCGATTTTTTGTATCCAATGCTGTTGTATGAGAGGGCGCGCATGGCGCATGCTCACCGATAATTTAATCGTCCGAGCGCAGTAGATCGAGAAGTAAGTTGTCAGTGTTGTCAAACGAAATGTCAGAAAACATGGATGAAATAAATATTGATTCCGAACAATTAATTATATATGTTGAAGCACGTCCTTCGTTGTATGATTAAAAATTAAGCGAAATATTAATAACTGGTTGAGAACAGCTAAATCATAATAAAAGAACTGAATTGAGTAAGTTATTACTTAATTGATTAATAGATACATAGGTAATTTAATAAATATTCTACTAAATGAATAAAAAAATCCATATTTCTAATCATATGTATATTAAAACTTGTGAATATATATATTGTATTTTAAATATATGAAAGTTGACCGCCGTGTTATTTCCAATCGTACGATTCTATAAGCTTCCATGCGCGCTAGTACCGATCGGCCGATTATTATCGGCCGATAAATTAATCGGCCGATAATAATCGGCCGATGAATTTTAGCTTTCATGCGCGCCTTACCTAAAAGTGAAACTGTTCTCGAAAGAATGATGAACTTAAAAAATCATGGGCTGGCTTAAATACAATAAATTAACAATAAACAAGAAAAGTGTAAATATTTAGTATACAAACAAAGAAATATACCAAACATATCAATAAAAATAAATATGGAAAATGTTGAAATTGAGAGACTACAGAACATAAAATACCTAGGATTAACTATAGACGAAAAACTGTCGTGGATGCCACACGTCAATAATTTGCATAATAAAATATCAGGAGTTATCGGTGCACTGAGAAGGAGCAATCTACCTATTGATTTAATAACAGATATACAAAATGCAAATAATTCCACATATAACATATAATATTGTAGTTTGGTCACATTGCTCAAAGCAGTTGATTGGGACTACAGGAAGGATGCTAACCAAGGCACTTAAACCAACCTATATACGGACTACACTGGCGAACACAACTACACAAACTGTATATGAAATAGTATCAGAACCCACAATACAACAGATTATAAACTATGAAAAAATAATGTACATTTATAAAATCAAACATGACTTACTTAAACAAACACAACACACTCCTGGAAACTGTTAGTGACATACATAACTACGACACTAGACAAAGAAACATTAGCAATAGAACAGACAGACTAAACAAACTGTATATGAAATAGTATCAGAACCCACAATACAACAGATTATAAACTATGAAAAAATAATGTACATTTATAAAATCAAACATGACTTACTTAAACACAACACACTCCTGGAAACTGTTAGTGACATACATAACTACGACACTAGACAAAGAAACATTAGCAATAGAACAGACAGACTAAACAAACTGTATATGAAATAGTATCAGAACCCACAATACAACAGATTATAAACTATGAAAAAATAATGTACATTTATAAAATCAAACATGACTTACTTAAACACAACACACTCCTGGAAACTGTTAGTGACATACATAACTACGACACTAGACAAAGAAAAAACCTAAGAAACATTAGCAATAGAACAGACAGACTAAACAAAAGACTATTATCCACCAGCATTAATTTGTATAATCAGCTACCAGATGACATTGTGCATTATCAAAAACTCCATTTTTTCAAAAAAAAGTTAAAACAACACATACTGCATGATAATGCTTTCAAATAGCTTTCCTGTACACCCGGCTAACTCTTTTGGGCTTCACTATGGTTGAATTTTCAATTTTTTTTTGTAAACTTCATTGTAATGTTATTGTTCACCACATTGTATAACATGTATTAATCTAACAAAATGTCAATATAAAACAAAATGTATGTCAACACTCATACCAGCAAACGCTGTCTGTGTTGAATTTTTAAATAAATAAATATCATGGAAAAATCTTATTTCTGCAATAACACCAAAGTAGTTCTCTAGTTTACGTCTCAATTGCACACATTCATTTAGTCCGGCGACGATCTTCGTGTGGGACGAAGTCATTCGACAGTCGTTCACCTTCGGTAGTTTTGGTCTTTGCCGAATTATTCCGAAGCCTAATTGAATACAGAACGTAACACTTACTGCAGCGTTGAAAAGTTATAGCGCCTGTTTTGTCCACCGAAGACTGCTAAGAATATCATGGACTGACAAGTACTTCGTAGAGCCAACATCAACAGATAATTATTCACCAATATTAAGCTCCGTAATGTGTCGTACTTTGGCCATATTCTGAGAGGTGAAAAGTATGCCATCCTTCAGCTCGTCATGAAGATTGAGGGTCGTATAAAGGCCGGAAGAAGGCAACTTTCCTGGCTGTGAAACATCCGGGAATGGGCCGGTAAAAGAACTGTGGAGGAGCTGTTTCGCACTGCACAGGACAGGGAGGCTTTTTCTATGGTGGTCGTCAACGTCTGGGAGACCTGACATGACACAAGAAGAAGAAGCTCCTATAGGTATAGTTTGACAAATAGGTACATATACTACTAGTTAACAAATTCTTGGAAAATTGACTAATAAACATTGGTTAAACACGCGCTTAATATCAAGATGCTACAACTTAAATGTGCTGGTCTAGCCAAGACACATTTTTTTACTAATCATTTTCTTATTTAGGGAAACGAATGAGAATGTACATGTTCATGTTTCAAGTAAATATAATATTTATTTTAACTTGAAATATTAATCGAATCGTAAAACATAAATCCTGGTCAAAAATACACATGGGACAGATCAGGAACACTTCCTTGCACCCTGCGCAAGTGGTGAGTTTATTGCCAAAATGGCAATTTCTTCCAACTAACCAGTGTTTCTAGCCCAGAGAAGCAATACTTGCGAGAGAAATTAATTGCCAAACGGCTTACCAACTGTGCCACGGCGGTCGACTAATAGCGATAGTGAATGAAGCACTGCTACCCCCAATCATACGGACGAGTACATAGTGATGGTGTGTGTTTAGCTCTAATTAAATCATAAAATTGTTTTCTTCTTTTATCTCTCTTACTAGGCCTACTGTAACCCTTTATCGATTTCTCTTTTAAGTTGTAAATTGCTAGTTGTCCTATCATCTCTTGAAAGGACGTCCTGGAGCTCTTTTTCTTGGGAGATATTGTTCTTGGCCAGTGTTACGGAATTTATTTGGTCAATTCTTTGCGTAAAAGATCAAAATCGCGTGAACAAAGTCGCGCGAATCCGAGGTGAGGATTGTATTTTGTGCGGTGTGTCGTGTTGGGCGCGTTTACCACAATAGTCCCAAGTAACAATCAACAGCTCACAATTGTTTCTTGAGTCCGAAATCCCGTGCAACTTTCAACATCACCATTAGCGTTTTTCATATCGGAATTGTTACCATTACACACGGAAAATTACACCTTAATCACACTCCTTTCAGCCACATTACCTTCACTAAATTACACCCTATTTCATTTTTATTGTTCGCCATTTTTTTCTTTGTTTTGTTTGCAGATTTCAAAAATGTTTCGTTTGGCACGCCACTTATTAAATATGTAAGTAGCTGTATTTGCTAAATACGTGAACCGAAAATTTTGGACCCTTTTTTAAGAAAACTGCGCGAGCGAAAGAGTTTGAGATTTGGCAAAGTTAAAGTTCATGTGGAGAAGGAGAGTAAAAATAATCCAAAGTTTATACGTAAATGTATGTGTTACAAATATAATATTGTAAATGCAAGATTATGGAATAGCCTTAGTCCGGATATTGCGTCGTCTAAATCACTTAGTATTTTCGAGAAAACACTAAAGAAGGAATATTTATCCTTGAACACTTGATCCCGATTTCCCCTCCTGTCCTTACCATATCCTTTTTTCTTGCTATGAATTATTTTTTTTTGTTTTAATAGTAGGTATTTAAGTGTTATACGTATTTTTTTTTATTTCTTTTACTCTTATTTTTTTTACTTCACTGTCTTACTATTGGTTGATTCCCATAAAGGTTATTTTTAATAGAGATCTTAGTCACACCTTTGATGCTTTACATTTTAAAAAGATCTGAAGTTGACGACAGTCCACGAGTGTGAATCTTTTATTCACATTCGTCGTATTCATGATGCAACCCCGGAGGCCGTAAACTGGCTGACTGGATGGGAACCGGGGCTTTGAATAGCCGAAATATGACGCAGCCGATAGCATAGAGCAGCATATGACAGTGCCAAACAAAAAGTAAAGTAAGTTTTTTTTTATTGAATAATAATAAACAACATAAGATACTACAAAAAAGAAAACAATGATTATGAGTCACGCCAAGTCTAATTTCTAGACTTGTCGGCGTGTTCTCAAGACAATATATATGTATACTTTAAAAATAACAAACAACATTAGGTACAGTATAAAGAGACATACAAATATCACACAGATGATCTCCCAAACAAACACACACTCCTTCCTATGTTACAAAAGTTATCTTTTTAAAATCATAAAAATAAATGAAATAAGAAAAAAATAAAATCGTTTGTGACCTTAATTATATATAAATCCACACCTCAATAGCCATTCCTTGACAAGCCTTTTTACATTATTTTTGCTTTGGCATTTCTTAATAGAAAGTATAATTGATTAGTATTTTTATGAATACTAACTCTAAATTAATGTTGAATAGCGAATGTGCTATGCTTATCATGCCAGGGACACTATGTGATGGTATAGATGTGATTTTATATATTAATTATTACCAAGATAGGCTCTTTATCTGATATTTAATATTAACGAAGACTCCATTAAGATATTACTTCGGTGACATAAAATCGTCATATAGATACTCCCAAGGAGAATATGGGAACATGTTGAGATGAACATAATATTATTCGCAAGCCTATATTGAGAGTATGTGCCTATCGAAGACATAGACATATGTAGATAGACAGACACCTTCTGGAGTTAGTCATTTACTCCCTCTAAATGCGACTGTAGAGATGAGCAAACGTCTTGCGAATCTTTATTTTATTTTATTTTATTTTATTTAGAGCACAACATACAGCATATAATAAATTATATAAAATAAAGATGATTTGATTAATAAAGCCAATTACAGGTTGTCGCTGAAGTTATTGTAGTATACATAAGGAATGGTTACGTATTATGGTGAGATATTGTGTGAATGATGTGTAAAATTGCATATATAAATGTGAATCTTGCAGTTGTTTGACCAAAAATGTGTCACAATCAATCAAGAATTGTTCAAACATCATGTAAAATTTGCAAACGTCGCGTCGTGTTGAACGTCAGTACAAAAATAAAAACAGACCAAGATCGGAGGTGTAATTCCATATACGTAAACCATTTATAAGGACTGTGGCTTTCATTGTTTACAAATAAACTAATTTCTCAATAGATGGCATTACAAAAAGGTTTCTTCGATACTTCATATTATGTAGATGGCTATCGTATAATTTCTTCTTTTTGAGAGGTGAATTGTTACACATTATTCAAATATTTGGTACTTTCAAATATTACATTACTTACTTTGATAATATTTTTACATTGATAATGGAACTCAATAAGAAGGTATAGGTAATTGGCGAATGTTGCGCAAGCGCAACGTTTCTTGGTGCAAGGTGCCTTGAGTTTCTGGTTCTTTTATACAATCCCAACTTCGTCTATATTGATATGTGTTCGGTTAATGTGGCAACACTTCCAACCTTTTCCGATCCCTGAAATATTGTTACCTACATAGGAACAAAAAACAATCGTCAATACTCTCTCGTCGTGTGTGAACGCATTGCACTGTGACAGAAAGTTATATAGTCGACTCAAGAGAAAATATACATATTTTCTACCTTTTCGCATCAATCATCGAAACCACGCGCCGTGCGCTATTTTGAATTCCTGAACCGTGTTCAGAGGAAGTTTTAAAGTGTAAATCAGTGTTGTGTCATAGAGGTTGGTGTAGTGCCCTCCGTGAAGACACTACACAAGACGAAGGAAGAAGGCTGCCAAGGTAGGTGCAATATTTTCCCTTCTCTCTATACGCAACATCTTTTGGTCCTTTCGATCCGAATTGTCCATCCTATGGTCCATTCCGAGCCTATTATCCTAAATTCCAGCCACATCTGACGTCATCAAATCGTATTTGTATGACAAAACACACGTAAATTGTGTTATTTCGTTATATTTGTAATATTTCAACATAGTATTATACATAATATTATTCTGAAATATCAATTTATTATTTGAAGACAATAGCAAACAATAACCTCGTTTTGGTCGGTGTACTACATAATTATGTAGGTAAAATTATATTTATTATTTTTTTGTGGCTATTCTTATAATTATTTTATTTGTGAAACGGCAATAGTTGCTTAGTTCAGAGCAGTGTGAATTATTTTCTATGGTCAAATATCTGTAACTAACTTCACGTTGTTTACTACTGAACTGACAGCCGTACAGTATAATATTATCTAGGTACCTATATCTCGATCTTATGTTGACAAATAACAATAATAAGTGTATATTATATTATTATATTGTATGTATAGTGTAAAGTATTATATACTCCTTGTGTAGAGTTATATTATCTGTGTTTAAAATGACGAACAAAACAGTTAAGTGTTCACTTGCAGCTTTAAATTTAAAGTGTTTATTCGATTTCGCTATACAGGCGAAATTAAACCCCTCGGAATCGAACATAATAAAATTTAAAGTGCGTTATTCTGACTTAGAGAATATCAAATCCGAGTTTTATGAGAATCATATTCTCATAGAAGCCGCGGCAAAGTCTGATTTCGATTCTGAGACACATAGTGATAGGTATAATCAGTTTATCGAAAATTATTATGAAATCAAACAAATATATTTTGAATTATGTAGTGATAAGCAAGTATCAAAAAATAATGAAAGCAGTAGAATTCAAAATATCAGTCTGCCACATATACCGTTGCCTACCTATAATGGTTCATATGTAGATTTCAACAATTTTATCTCGATATTCAATACATTGATTCACTCGAATAATCAGTTAAATGGCATTCAAAAAATGCATTATCTGTCCTCTTGCTTGAAGGATGATGCCTCACGTGTGATAAAACACTTATCCTTAAGCGAAGAAAACTATGATCTGGCATATAAACTTATTAATGAACGTTTTAATAATGTGAGGTTAATTGCAGATAATCATTTATCGAATTTGCTCGCCGTTAAGCCTGTGGAAAATGTATCACAGTTGCGTAATTTTCTAAATATTGTCAAGGAAAATTCGCAGGCGTTAATTTCTTTGAATATCAATGTTAATGAGTGGGACTTTATTTTGGTTCATATATTAATAAGAAAATTGTATTCTGATATTCGCTGCCGATTTGAATTAACATTGCCCAAAAATGAGATGCCAAAATTTCCCAAACTGTTGCAATTTTTGGAAGATCAATGTCATGTCTTAGATGTTACTTCTGTGCAATTTTCAAAGGGAAAAACACTCAAGAGTACATTCCATTCTGTGCTACCTTCTAATAACATTAAATGTCATTTCTGCAAGAGTCAAGCGCATGCAATTTTCGCATGCGAACAATTTAAAAGGCAGGACGTTAAAACACGTCGTGATTTTGTAAAGGAAAATCGACTGTGTTTCTCTTGTATGAAAAATCACGATATTAAAAATTGCAAGAGTTCCGGAAAATGTAAATTGTGTCAGTCACATAAACATAATACTTTGCTACATTTCGAAAACAAACAAATTGTTCAAACAGTTTCAGATCAAAACAAGTTAATTACATCTGCCGAAATTCATTCAGGCACAATTTCTCAAACGAAGCAAGTCATACTTGCTACAGCTCGCATACCTATTAAAGATTCATTTGGGAACTTTCATCTTGTACGGTGTCTGCTAGATAGTGGGTCAATGTCCTCCTTCATAACGGAGAGTTGCATTCAGCGTCTATCATTAAAGCGCAATAAAATTCAGGTTCCAGTGACGTCACTGGGAGGAAATATTACTCAGGTTCGCGGTTCAGTTTTTCTTACTATGAAACAACGCAGTGGTGAATTAATTTCTACTACGGCCCTAGTACTAAATCGCCTAACCAATAATATACCATCAGCCCGTGTCCCTCAAAGGGTTTTTAATGCATATAAAAATTTATCCCTTGCTGATGAATATTTTTATGAACCTGCTCAAATAGATGTTCTATTGGGAGCAGATTTGTATGCAAGTCTTTTGGATGGCTCGTCAGTTCATTTCTCAGAAGGCATACCCACGGCATTAGGAACCATCTTTGGCTATGTTATTAGTGGTCCATATGATGATTCATCTCATCGCACGTTGAGCAATAATCTTGCGATACATTCCTTCCACTCAGAAACTTCGTTAGATAAATTAATTGAAAATTTTTGGCACTCAGAAAATCTTCCTGAGGTAATGCCTTGCAACCCAGAAGATGATCAATGTGAGGAGTTTTTCATGAAAACTCTTCAAAGAATACCTAACGGTAGGTTCATGGCTAGACTGCCATTTAAGAAAATTCACCCTCAACTGGGAAATTCTTACAACGCCGCGCTGCGTAGGTTTTTAAATTTGGAAAAACGATTTTCTCAAAATGAAAACCTAAAATTCGAATATACAAATTTTATGAATGAGTATTTATCATTGGGTCATATGACTCTTTATAAGGGTGTGACTCAACCTGGTAAGCATTATTATATACCTCATCATGCCGTTTTTAAAACAACAAATCAGTCAAAAAAAATTAGGGTAGTATTTGATGCGAGTGCACAGACATCTACTTCAGTTTCTCTCAACGACTGTCTGTATGCTGGCCCCAAATTACACCGCGATATTGCAGACATCATACTTAACTATCGTATTCATCCAATAGCTTTAATTTGCGATATTAAAATGATGTTCCGTCAGATTCTGATTGATCCCAAGGATCAGCCATATCAGTTGATTCTTTGTAGAGACTCTCCTTCAGATCCTATTAGACATTACGCCTTGTGCACAGTCACATATGGCGTGACGTCATCGCCTTATGCCTCCATGAGGGTGCTCCGTGAGCTCGCAAGGATTGGGGAGTCTCAGTTTCCTATGGCTTCGGAAGTCTTACAGTCTCAAATATTTGTTGATGACATCATCACCACTGCTGCAACACTTCAGGATGCAGTACTACTTAAGCAGGAACTTATTTCACTGCTAAAAATGGGAGGTTTCGAGCTACGTAAATGGTCATCGAATTGCAACCAGTTGCTTGAAGATGTACCAGCTGATCATTGTGAAGTGCCAAGATCTTTCGACGTTGCAGACTCGTCTCCTTGCATTAAGGTCTTAGGGATCCAGTGGGATCCATTAGCTGATGTGTTTAGGTATCGAGTGAATGTGCCCGGAGATGAATGCACCAAGAGAGCGATTTTATCTACTATTGCAAGAATATTCGATCCATTGGGTTGGATCTCTCCTATAACGTTCAAGGCAAAATTAATCATTCAGAAATTATGGTTGTTGCACACTTCTTGGGATGACATTCCGCCTCAAGAAATTGTCAAAGAATGGAAGAATTTTGTAGCTGATTTAAGTGTTATTGAGAGATTTAATATTCCAAGACAAGCATTTCACGAGGGTTTAACTGAAGTATCCATACATGGATTTTGCGATGGTTCACTCTGTGGATATGCTGCAGTCGTGTATCTTAGAACCGTGAACAATGAGGGTCAGGTGAATGTCAGCCTCTTGGCGGCTAAGTCAAAGGTAGCCCCTGTGCGCACGAAGATGACTATCCCTAGACTAGAATTAAATGCTGCATTGTTGTTAACACGTTTAATAAATTTTTGCGTTTCGTCATTCCTTGGTAGAATCAAAATTGATAATGTAATTTGTTGGTCAGACTCCACTATTTGCCTGTCGTGGCTCCAAACCCCGCCTCACTTACTACAAATCTACGAAGGAAACCGTGTTTCCCAGATTTTAAGTTCTACGGCCCATATCACATGGAGATATGTACCATCAAAATTAAACTGCGCTGACATTTCATCTAGGGGTGCATATCCCTCTGTATTATTGGATCATGAATTGTGGTGGCATCCACCATGGCTAAAGGACTCTTTCGAAACTTGGCCGTGCCAAAAGAGAGAGTCTTTAGACTCACACAAACTCCCTGGTCTCCGTGAGACCAAGGTGATTGCTCTATGTGCAGACATGGAGGAGTCTTTTGTTATTAAATTTAGTTCCTTGCAACGACTGCAACGAACTACAGCTTACTGCATAAGATTTATCAATAATTGTCGTCACAAATTTAAAAAATGTACCGGTCCTCTTTCTGTAGAGGAGTTAAAATTATCGCTCTTCAAACTTATTAAATGGGAACAATTAATTGCGTTTTCTGAACAGATAGACAAGTTGAGGAATGGCCGTCCCTGCTCCGTGAAACACTTGCAAAAATTATTTCCCTTCCTGGATAGCGAAGGTATGATACGAGTTGGAGGGAGACTGAGACATTCTACTCTTCCATATAATTCTAAATTTCCCATTCTTCTCCCTAAATCTTCTCACTTAACTAATCTGATTGTAGACAACTATCATAAGGTACATTGCCATATCGGTCCCAATGCGCTGAATGCTATTTTACAACAGCAGTTTTGGATTGTTTCTGGTCGGCGTGTAATACGTAGTCGTATTCATAAGTGCGTCACGTGTTTTAAGGTAAACCCCAAGTCGGTGTGCCCTCAGATGGCAGACCTCCCATCGGACCGTGTTCGAGTCGGTCGGGTCTTCGAACGAGTCGCCACAGATTATGGTGGTCCCTTTACTATGCGAGCAAATAAAATAAGAAACTCTAAAACCTTTAAGGCCTACTTATGCATATTTGTCTGTCTGGCCACGAAGGCAGTCCATCTAGAAGTTGTGTCGGACCTCTCAACTGAGGGATTTCTTGCAGCCTTCTCGAGGTTCTCATCCCGTAGAGGACTTCCGACGTTTATTCGATCAGATTGCGGCACAAATTATGTAGGGAGTAGCAGACATCTCAATGAAGTTGATAAGTACCTCTCAAGTTCAGCAGTGCAGGAGGTATTGTCAAACAAAGCCAGCCAGCGTGGTATCACTTGGCATTTTAATGCTCCAAGTTACCCAAACAGCGGAGGATTGTTTGAAGCCGGAATCAAGGTGGCTAAAACCTTACTGAAGAGAGTAATTGGAGAGCAGATATTAACTTTAGAAGAGTTCATGACGGTTTGTGCGGAAGTAGAGGCAGTCATGAATTCAAGACCTTTAACGTCTCTGTCGGAGGACGCCTCAGAAGGGAATGTACTAACTCCAGGCCATTTTTTAATAGGTCAACCTCTTGTAGCCGTTCCTGAAAAACGTATGGATGACGTGCACGTTTCTAGACTTACACGTTACCAATTAATTAAGTCGATTTCCCAATCATTCTGGAACAGGTGGCAGCGAGAGTACCTGCATACTCTCCAGCAGAGATCTAAATGGCTTAAGGCCACGATTCCTCCAAATGTCGGAGATCTTGTTGTCATACGAGAGGACAACATGCCACCCTTGCAGTGGCGATTGGGTAGAATATCGAAGCTTGTCTCCTCTCAGGACGGAGTCACTCGTGTGGTTGAATTAAAGACACCTAGTGGTATCTTGATGAGACCAGTTTCGAAGCTATGCCCACTTCCTTGTCAAAATGACAATGATTTGTAAAGTTTAAGTTTTCCTTTATTTTGTATTAGTTAGGTATACTTTTTTTTACCTTTTTTGTTTATCTTATTTTTTTGCTTATCTTATTTTTTTTGCTTGTATGAAGGTCGTACCTTCACATGACCATTAAGTTTGGGGATTTGTTTGCTATATGTCTCCAAATTTATGTATTTTTTTTATATTTCGTTATGTGTTTGTCATATAGTTTTAGAAGAGCCGTGGTATACATACCAGGCCTCTTCGGAGGGGAGGATGTTCGGTAAATGTGGCAACACTTCCAACCTTTTCCGATCCCTGAAATATTGTTACCTACATAGGAACAAAAAACAATCGTCAATACTCTCTCGTCGTGTGTGAACGCATTGCACTGTGACAGAAAGTTATATAGTCGACTCAAGAGAAAATATACATATTTTCTACCTTTTCGCATCAATCATCGAAACCACGCGCCGTGCGCTATTTTGAATTCCTGAACCGTGTTCAGAGGAAGTTTTAAAGTGTAAATCAGTGTTGTGTCATAGAGGTTGGTGTAGTGCCCTCCGTGAAGACACTACACAAGACGAAGGAAGAAGGCTGCCAAGGTAGGTGCAATATTTTCCCTTCTCTCTATACGCAACAATATGTTTATTTATTTATTTATTTATTTAAAAGGACAACATACAGCATATAATAAATTATAAAACATAATGATAATTTGATTAAGAATAAAGCCAATTACAGGTTGTCGCTGAAGTTATTGTAGTATATTTTTTTTTTTTTAATAAGGCACAGCCACCAATAGAGGCGGATTTGTGTTATTGTAGTATATTAAGATATATTAAGAATGGTTACATATTATGGTGAGATATTGTGTGAATGATGTGTGAAATTGCATATATAAATGTGTCAGTATAATTAAGTGTTAAATTTGATTATGACGATGAAATTTTAAGTTTGATATATTTTTTTAAATGTGGGGGCGCTAAGTCAGAATATGTCAATCTCTTGGAAATGCCTATTATATTTATTACAGATTCTGTACATTGTTGCATGTTGAGCATAGTTGGTGTGTTGAGTGGTAAGACGGAAAAGAGGAGTGTGTCTAGTTCTACAGGTGTAGGTAGGGATGTTGAAAGATATATAGTTTAAGAGAGCAGGAGAATCAATTTTATTATTAATAATATTGTGGAGAAGCATCATATCAGATAGAGTACGTCTGTTTTCGAGTGAATCAATGCCATGGTAAATCCTTGCCTCACGATACGATGGGAAATCAAGAAATGCTTTTCGATTTAGGTGTTTAATGTTAAAAAGTTTGTCACTAAAAATATCATTTAATCAACCATTTTTATTATATTTATCAAATATACCTCCATGTTTTGTTTTATTGGTGTAATTTGATTATTGACGCATTTCTTGCAAGCCTCATTGTCAGTTTAATGCTCTTCAAGTGACGAATTTGATGATTTATTGGAAATTCTTCAATTGCTTGTACATATGCTTCCCTTTTGCAATCGTTTAATGTAAACCCCCTTTTTTCTGAGATCTAATGGAATTCTGTTTTTACCCTTCTTTTCAACAGTGAATATATTTTGATCTAAATCATACAGCACAAATCTGCCTCTATTGGTGGCTGTGCTTTATTAAAAAAGAGAATGCGTAAGGGCGAAAATATAGGGTTTGTACGCCATTGAACAGCATAATTCTAATGATGTGCCTTACAGGAAACGCGTCAATTTGTATTTGCAAGCTCTATAGGCTCCCAAACAGAGCACTATTCACTGATTATAAATAAAAAACCAGATAATATATAAAAAAAACAAGCAATACATACCTGCTTATTGCTTATTCATTGATACCTGTCATTCATTTAGCATTTTCGTCAGTTGTATATTATAAAAGAATTTCTCTACGAGATCTACATCTCTCTCTCTCTCTCAAAACAACCTTCTTTCAAAGCACGTAGGTATGTGAGGTGGCAGTTTATTATAACAGCTTAATACTGTGTCCCACAAAGCTTTTTGCGACTTTTGCCAGTCTGCAATTTGCAGGTCTGATGTTGTTTGCACCTCGCATTCTGAGTTCAGGGGAGTGTTCTTCGAGCATATTCAAAACATATTTTTGAGACGCAAGAAGTACAAAACTAGATAAAAAATATAATAGTTCAAATACACTTAATATAAACACAAAATTTACACAAATTGCTAATTCCAAATTCCCGGAATATACCCTCATATATACAGATGGATCCAAATCTGAAAATCAGAACTGTGGTGCTTCGGTTCACATTCCTCATTTCGGCATTAATGTTTCTTACAAATTGCCAAATGAAGTGTCCATTTTCACAGCCGAAAGCTTTGCGATCAACCAAGCTTTGGCTCTTAATCGATCGCAAAATATCAACCGCGCCCTAATATGTACAGATTCCCGTAGTGCTCTTCAAAAAATTTCATCCAATCCTCTTAATTATTCAGAGGACAGAGTCACATGTTCCATTAAAAGTTTTCTATATTATCTCAAAAACGACGAATTTGACATAGTTCTATCATGGGTCCCTGGACATCTTGGGATTGAGGGCAATGGAAAGGCTGATGAACTTGCAAAATTGGGAACTACTTCGGGCACAATTCCAGATAACTTTATGATCTTTTACCCCGCCTTAAATCAAATATGCTTTTCAAATGGGATGAAAATTGGTACAAAACAAAAAAATATAAGGGTGCTTATCATGTAGGTATCCAAAAAAAATTTCCTCTTAACCATGGTTTTATAATAGAAACATATCTAAACGATTAATATCATGTATTTCTAGAATGAGAATTTGCCATTGTTCAATTGCCTCCCATCTGTATAGAATTAGAGTTCTAAATAGCCCACTTTGCCAGTGTGGTGATGAGGATGAGACAATTGATCATGTATTTTTTAGCTGTAAAAATAATTCCGCCTTCAAAAATATATGCAAACAATTAATTAAAATCACTCACCAATCTCCACTTAATATCCAACATCTTTTGTCTCTTAATAATTCACGTGTACTGTCCGTTATTTCAAAATTCCTTTCATTGAACGACATAAATTTATAATAAAATTAACTTTTCTCCTCTGACATGAAATAATTGGCACATAGCACTCTTTACAGGGTGAATTGCCTTCAACAAAAAAAAAGTACAAAACTACAAACGTTAATTGCAGATTTAACAGACAAGACGAAGGACTTTGTGTACCTTAATGACATAATAAACTCCAATATTGACTGAACCTACCATATGAAAATGATTTAACTTCAAAATACCAAACAGACGAACAAGGCACATCTCAACGTTTTTTTTAGACAAAAAAAATACTAACGCCTTTAAGGATTAACTATTGTACATACTGATGCCTTACCACATATAATAATCTGGAAAGGATCAGGTCCGGGGACATGTTCTGTATGTCCAGGACACTTCAGGAGCCATATCAGACAGAAATAATTCATTGTTTTGTTACCAGAAATGAGCACATGTAAAATATGATCATAGGTGAGCTGATTAAATTACAATTTATTATGTTATTCTTATTTATTATATTGTACAATTTTTATTTTTATGCGTTGCCCTTTTTTAAATATTAAAAAAAAGACTTTCATTTTCTCCTTACTATCTGTGTGTGAGAAGATAATAATTATTCATAAAGTATTTGAAGGTTTATATTTCCCAAAGGTGCTGTACAAATTATTGTACCATTACTTAAACATTTCTATATTCAACGGAATGGAGAAAAGTTAGGAAACATGTCATATCAAAATTTCACCCGGAGGCATACATAACATATAACCCACTTCTTCATGCATGCTATATTTATATTTAAAACGTTCGCAGACTGACAAGACTTCCGATTTATTACATTGTACACAGAAAGAAACTTTAATTATTATATATATATATATATTTTTAATTTTAAAAAAAATATATACATTAACTTAAAAACCTCCATCCAATCCGTTCTAAAATAACTCTAGCACAATCACTTTTTCTTCCATTTCTTGATTATGCCGATGTATGCTATTTGGATGCAAATGAAGTGCTTCTCAATAAACTTGAACGTCACAAGAATATATGTATCAGATTCATCTTTGGCTTGAAAAAAATTGATCATATATCATCTTAGCGCAATCTTCTTTGTTGGCCCAAGATACGTCAGCGGCGAAATATACACATTCTGTCACTATTGAACGATATTCTCTCAAATCCCAACCTGCCACAGTACCTTAAAAATAAATTCACTTATTTACGCAATCAGCTAAACATACGACACTATCCATCCCTGTGCATAACACAGAATTTTTCAGCTCGTCGTTCGAAGTGCAATCAATAAGACTATGAAATAGTCTAAGCATAGAACACACTAAGTCTATATTGTGTCGTCACTCTGTATGTTTACGAAAAAACTAAAGAAGGAATAATTATCCCTAAACACCTGATCCTGATTTCATCTCCATGTTCTTTCACAATATTTATTTTTAGTTTTTTTTTGTGATTTTTATATTTATCCTAGTGTATTTTTTTATTTTATTTCCATTAGGAAAACATACAGCAGAAAACATAAAATCAAACTATAAGTACACTTAATTAATATACCTAAATACTGCCAAGACAGTTTCCACAAGCAATTATATGAAACAACTAGTACAGACCGGTACATAAATACCTACTTATTTGGTAAAAGCAAAACATATTTGGTTATAAAAAGTACCTTATAATTATAAAAATGAACACTTCCTTGCACCCTACGCAAGTGGCGAGTTTATTACCGTATGGCAATTTCTTCCAACTAACCAGTGCTTCCAGCCCAGAGAAGCAATATTTGCGTGAGAAATGAATTTAAATAAATTTCTCCTCTGCTGGAAATCGAACCCAGGACGCCCGAGCAGATACCAAATGGTTTACCAACTGTGCCACGGCGGTCGGCTTAATGTATATTTTCTTTGTATTTTGATTCACATTCATTCTTATGCTGATGTTCGTATACAATTTTGTCATACTTGGTAATCTGGCTCGATGGAAGAATTTGCCTAATGGCAATAACCCCGCCAGTGTACATTATATTTGTTTATATTATGTACAAAGGATAAATAAAATATCAATGGACGATTATTTTAATATATGTTACTTTAAAATAACATATATTTTTAAAATAAACACACGCGTTGACTTTATAAACAGTTAATAAATGATTACAGTAATTAGATATTATAAGAGTGAAGTACAACAATAGTAAAATAGATGAACCATATCATCGATCAATCAACCCCCCGACCTTACCCCAGACACTCATTTATATCAATCTTCCTACTCCCGAAAAATGCCGATCTCCTATTCGTGCAAACTCTATAATGCTATAAAGATTGCCTGTTGTAAGGCGCAACATCAATATATTACAATTATGTACACAATGATATGATATATTATGAACGTTGGTAAGGCGACGGATGGCCTAGGTGTGTTTAAATAGAAAAATGTGGCGGTCGATTCTTTCTGCCCATTCCGTAAGGGACATGGCGCGGTGGCGTTTATGTATTTAACGAGGGAAAATAATGGCAGTTAAGGGTTGTTAGTTGTGACAAAGTGAATACCATCCCCCATTATATTTGTATTGAAAAGTTTGTCTGAATATTCAAGCTCTTCTCTCTGGAATGATGTTATTATAAATCGGGATAGTTTGACGTCAGTGGCTCTTAAACTGTTTGAACGATAATACCATTAGATCCAAGTAACGACAGAAGCTGTATGAACTTTGGGAAACTTTCGGCACCGAAATCTACTTTACGTCTGGTTATAACCATTCCACTGTATGTCTTGTAATGAAATGAGGTAGAATTCATTGTTATTTATAAAATTAAATCCATACCAGATCTTTTGCTTCTGCTGGATCCACTATCGTCCGGCTAGGACACACGGTAGAGCATTTCTTTGATTCTCAGAGGGAATACAGGTGGATAATTGAGAAACAGCGAGCGTGACCAGAACAAAACTGTATATTCTTTTGTGTAAGAGAGACAAAATTTAATTAGAGATATAATGGTACATATGGGTTAGTGTGATATGAGTTAATGATGGTGATGTTTGATGATTAAGAATAGTCTTACTTTCTAGGGTGGCCAACTAATTAAAATAAACAGTGATCACTATTGTACATTTATATGAGCCTTAAGTATTTGAATATTTCAAAAGTCAGTTCCAGATTAAATTTATTTTTCAGGCCGAAGGCCCAACACTGAGTAATTAAGGAATTTCTTTTTTTTTTTACCAAACTTAGTTCTAAGGGTATGTCGATATCAGTAATTCTAAGGACGATTCACGAAAAGGGGGTGTGCGAAAGTCAATGATCTCAAACCTTTAGTCCGACGGTGGGGAGAAATTGCCTTATCACGTACTCAACAAGGCCTGATGTTTCCAACCGTGATGGAGGTGAAGAAGAGAAGCGGCAGGGGCGATCTAATGTTGAAGGCGTTCCAGACTTTCTCTCATCAAGGGGAGAAGCCTAATCCGAGGTGATAACAAGGTAGTTGGCATACTGTCAGTTGTATACATCCCGTGTGGCAGACATAGGTGTTAACACTTCGTTATGTGTTCATACAACTACGCGAAGTCACTTTGAAGATTAATAAACATTACAAAACTGTCACGAAGTAAGTCTTGCGACCCTTTACTCAAAAGATAATGATCCTACATAGCAGATTGCGGTGTTAACACTTCGCTATGCGTTCATACAACTACGCCAAGACACTTGAAAATTAATGAAATTGAAAAACAGTCACGAAGTATGGCTTGCTACCATTTATTCAAAAGGTATTGCTCATACGCAGCAGATTGAGATGTTAACACTTCGTTATGTGTTCATACAACTACGCGAAGTCACTTTGAAAATTAATGAAATTGAAAAACAGTCACGAAGTATGGCTTGCTACCATTTATTCAAAAGGTATTGCTCATACGCAGCAGATTGAGATGTTAACACTTCGTTATGTGTTCATACAACTACGCGAAGTCACTTTGAAAATTAATGAAATTGAAAAACAGTCACGAAGTATGGCTTGCTACCATTTATTCAAAAGGTATTGTTCATACGCAGCAGATTGAGATGTTAACACTTCGTTATGTGTTCATACAACTACGCGAAGTCACTTTGAAAATTAATGAAATTGAAAAGCAGTCACGAAGTATGGCTTGCTACCATTTATTCAAAAGGTACAGCTCGTACGCAGCAGATTGAGATGTTAACACTTCGTTATGTGTTCATACAACTACGCGAAGACACTTTGAAATTTAATGAAATTAAAAAACTGTCTCGAAGGATGCCCTGCGACCATTTATTCAAAAGGTACAGCTCGTACGCAGCAGATTGAGATGTTAACACTTCGTTATGTGTTCATACAACTACGCGAAGACACTTTGAAATTTAATGAAATTGAAAAACTGTCTCGAAGTATGCCTTGCGACCATTTATTCAAAAGGTACAGCTCGTACGCAACAGATTGAGATGTTAACACTTCGTTATGTGTTCATACAACTACGCGAAGACACTTTGAAATTTAATGAACTTAAAAAAAACTCACATCATCGACAAACGATTGTTTTTTACTTTGTGGTATCATTTTGAAATAATTAAATGAAATAAAACACAACTTTGTGTACACCACTACAATTATAATTTTTACTCAAATGAATAAAAAATCCCTCTACATGTTACGAGAACAAAGTTCCCTTCCTCAGGAGGATACAAAGTATACAAAGTATAGTATACTTTGTATCCTCCTGAGGAAGGGAACTTTGTTCTCGTAACATGTAGAGGGATTTTTTATTCATTTGAGTAAAAATTATAATTGTAGTGGTGTACACAAAGTTGTGTTTTATTTCATTTAATTATTTAAAAAAAACTGTCTCCAAGTATGACTTGCGACCATTTATTCAAAAGGTACAGCTCGTACGCAGCAGATTGAGGTGTTAACATTTCTTTATGTAGTCACACGACAACGCGAGGTCACTTTAAAAATTAATAAAATTAAAAAAAACTGTCACCAAGTATGTCTTGCGACCACATATTCAAAAGCTATTGCTCGTACGCAGCCGATAGAGATTTTAACACTTCGTTATGGATTCACACACCTACGCGAGGTCACTTTGAAAAATTAGAAAATTAAAAAACGAACCGAAGTATGTGTTGCGATGTTGTTTTATACGCCTCCTTCACGCGTAAGGCGGTATACTCAGAGATCCGACTCGGATTTTTAGATAACTAGTTTATAACAACATTCTCTGTTTAGTTACAATGCCTTACATCGATTTCAGGCATAAAACACAACGAACTGAGTGAAATTCGCTAATTGATGGCGGATGAAAAACAAAGCGTGGTGTTATGACCGTCAGAACAGACGCCGACTGCCAGCGGGAGTTGACGGGGGCGACGGTAGGTGTTTTGAGGGGAGCGGGGCGGGCTGCTTGACACACAGCTGCGTTTTTAGCGAGACCTTGAACTAGTTCAAGACGTAATTACTGCCGCGAAATTTAAATTTAAAAAATTAAAAATTTAAATACGTAGCGAGCGTACCGCTCGCTACAGTCTGTGCCACTATACCCAACATCAGCTTAAAAGGCCATATAAATCTAAGCACCACAATTCTAAATCAAATATCTCAAATATGTTTATCAGCGTGTTTCTTAAAAAAAATACCAAAAGTATGTCTAGTGGATGCTTGTCACAGTTGTCACACAATTTTAAAATACAACATGAAATTTCCTAAAAACAAATATAAATATCTTTAAATAACTCCATAGTAAATTCTATATAGCCCGATAACTCGATTTTAAAAGTGATTTCACGCTGTTAAATCTCAAATGAAACTGAAGTCTGGTAATCATTGAGAAAACCAAATAAAGTACTTATTTTATTCATGTTTAAAATGGATTTCTTTTGCCAACAATAAGCGTTGATTGGACGAAGAAATAAAAAATACCCATATTAATGGGTTTTTAATTACCTATGCACATTTAAAGTGAATACTAAGTCGACACAAGTGTAGGTGATTAACAAAATACATTTCTTTCAAAATTACTTACATAAGCATACAAAAAGACTATAAATCAATATAAGTTAACAAAAAAAGCATTAAATTTATTGGAAAACACATCAATAAACATCTAGTCATTAATTAATAAAGGTATTTAATAATGGTTTTTCAAAAAACCCAAGATAAATTGAAATTACCACTGAAAATTAAATTTTGTCACAAAGTGTCCACACTTAATGGCACTAGTGTATGTGTCGCAGAGGAATAATAATAATAATAGGGACAATTTATAAAGCGCCGTTTAGTGACAACCGTGGTCACCTCAAGGGCGCTTTCACTTTGTAAAAAAATAAGTTAAAATTCGTCCTATAGCTAACACATTGAAAATGGTGAAACATAAAACTTAAAAAAAAAATACGTAGAAATCACAAATTAATCTAGTTATATACATATTACATAATCCAGATGAAATTAATTATAAAAAAATTGTCGATTCAAAGTAAACAGGCATAATATTTAGTAAACATAATATTATTGAACGGACGAAGGACAATCTGGATACGATTTGCGGAAAAGATGAGTTTTTAATTTCTTCTTGAATTCATTGATATTTTCGGCACATCTTATATCCATTGGAAGATTGTTCTATAACTTTGGTTCAGAAACGCCAAAAGATCGATATAGGTATTTTGGCTTATTTGTGAGATTGGTTTCTACTAGTTTTTTATTGGATTGGGTCATTGATCTTAGCGTACTTTGTTTGTTTATTGTTAGGTGAAAATGGAACACAAAGTTCCGATATATATTCCGGGGCCATGCTATTGAGTGCTTTACAGACAAGGAGACATGTTTTAAATTCTATACGTTCTGGGCTCTTCAGCCAATGAAGTTTGTGAAGTGTTGGTGAGACATGTGAGAAACGATCAATCTGGTAAATATAACGGACTGCTGCATTGAGGATGAGTTGTATTTAATGGATTTGGTATTGCGGTAGGTGTGCTAATATGGCATTACAATAATCTACACGGGAAACTATTAAAGAATTTATAATGACCTTAGCAGCATTTGTCGAGAGACATCTTCGAATAGGTCTAAGTTGTCTGAGAAAGTAACAACTTTGTCTGACTATGGAATAAATGTGTTTATCTATAGAGAGTGCACTGTCGATAAATCTTTTATCTGCCCAAATATGTAGCGTACACAGTTACAGTATATGATCGATTATTTCATTTCAAGTCAGGTTTGTTCATAAAATGCAAAAAATCATCAAATGCTGGGTTTACGATAATAAATCACTCATAAACCCTTTTTAACCCACGCGATAGTTACCCTTACCACCACGTAACTAACTTCATAGTGTTGAAGCAGCGCTCCTGTTTGCGAGCTGCAATGTGTATTATATAATATATCCTCAACAATTCCCGAGGATTCTCGACAATATCCGAAGATTGACGAACCACAGCCGATCGCTGTCGATTAAAGATTTTCCTCCTTTCGATACAGGTCAATGCGCAAACATTCATGCGTTGACCGTTCAACTGAATATAGTCGCGTTAATCTTAATTTACCATTTCCGACCCACGACATCACAAATGATTTATTTTTTTAATTTTATTGTACCTATCTATATTAATTCAGAATATACAAGTGTTGATCATGTAAGTCCTTCGCGGAGCCTGTAACCGCTATAGGACGCGTCCCCGGGTGGCGGATAGGGGAATGCTCGGCAGATATGCAGGGTAGGAGGGAAATAAAATACCTCCCGCGGACCAACAGGTACGTAGCGTTTGACCCGAAATGGGCGGCTACAAACAGCGTCTGTTCTCCAGGTTAGGAGCGGCTGAAACCATACACTCACCAACACGTCTGGCAAGCGTGGTGTTTTAATGCCAAAACCTTCAAAGCACCAACCATGAATTCGAATTATAAAACGAAACTACCCCAGGTGAGTAGAGATAAAAACTCAGAATCTCACACTGACTCAAAGTTGGTCCGCCTCATGGATTCTGGGGGAGGCAAAAACTCGAATAAAGGGAAAATCACAGAACTTAAGATCGCGACATATAATATTCGGACTATGAGACAAGAAGCAGACAGAATTAGACTTGAAAGAGAACTTGATAATGTAAACTGGGATATTCTAGGAATGTGCGAAACAAGACTAAAAGAAGAAGAAGCTGTTACCCTCCCATCAGGACACCTTTTATATAGAAACAATAAACAAGTCTCAACAGGAGGAGTGGCTATAATGGTACATAAAAGTAAAAGAGACAAAGTAATAAAAATGAACTGCATATCACACAGAGTCATATATATTATACTGGAACTTAACAAACGATTTAAAATACAGGTCATACAAGTATACGCTCCAACGAGTGCAGCAGTTGACGAAGAGGTCGAGAAGTTCTATGAAGATATTACAAAGGCGAGAAAATTGGAAAATGCACAACTTAGTATAATAATAGGAGATTTTAATGCAAAATTGGGAGAGAGGCAGCTTGGGGATCCGCACTACATTGGTAAATTTGGTCTGGGTAAGAGAAATGTAAGAGGAGAAACACTTTTAGACTACCTGCAATGTGAACAATTATACTGCGCAAACACATTTTACATGAAGAAAAAACAAAGAAAATGGACATGGAAAAGTCCCGACGGTAGGACAAAAAATGAAATTGACTTTGTTATTACAGACAAATTGAAATACTGTAAAGATATATCGGTCCTAAACCAATTTGACGCGGGAAGCGACCACAGATTGGTGAGAGCTTCGTTTAGAATAAATGAAAAACTAGAAAGGCTTAACATGATCCACAAAAAACCCAGGAAAACACCCACAATCGAAACAATTACCAAACACCAAACAGAATTTCAAAATATACTACAACAGATATTAGAACATGAACCAGAGCTTCACAACATGGATATAAATCACCTTACAAATAAAATTACGGAAAGTATTCAGACAGCTGTTAAAACAATATCATTTAGAAAAACAGGCAAAAACCAAAAACTATCATTAAACACAATAAAACTTATTGAGGAAAGACGACAAACTGACAGAGACTCAAGCAGATATAACACTCTTAATAAGATTATCAGGAAGGAAATAAGAAAAGATATCCGAAAATATAATACAAGCCTTATCATGAGCACGATAGAATCAAACAAAAACATGAGAATCCTTAGATCAAACAAAACTACTGGCAAATCGAATATCATTAGAATTAAAAACAAAAATGGCGATGTAGTCAATGACAAAAACAAGATAATAGAATCTGTACATGAATTTTATACAGATTTGTACAGATCAAAGACACAATATGATGTAGAGAATAATGGCACCATATTAAACGCCGGATCGGAAGAAATGCCAGAAATTGATTACGATGAGTTAATAAACGCACTTAAATATATGAAACACAATAAAAGTCCGGGCGAAGATCAAGTGACAAGTGACATGATAAAACTAGGCGGCGAAGAGCTCATTGAAGCAGTTAAAATACTTCTCAATAAGTGCCTAGAACAACAAATAATACCAGAAATCTGGCAAAATGCCGAAGTTATACTTTTACACAAAAAAGGAGATCCCGAAAATCTAGAAAACTACCGACCGATCAGCTTATTATCACACTTGTACAAATTACTTACTAAGATTCTTACAAACCGTTTAACTAAGAAACTAGACTTCTACCAACCGATAGAGCAGGCAGGCTTCAGAAAAAGTTTTGGAACTATTGACCATATTCAAACGCTACGCCTGCTTATAGAAAAAGTCACCGAATACAATATTAAAATCCATTTGGCATTTATTGACTATAAAAAAGCCTTTGACTCGGTAGAACAGTGGGGAGTAATACAAGCTCTAAACGATGCAAGAATCGACTCAAGATACTCAAGGCTAATTAAATTTATATATGACCATGCCACAATGGTTGTAAAAATTGACGAAGAAACAAAAACGGAAAAAGTAAAAATCTGTAGAGGCGTCAGACAGGGAGACACCATTTCTCCCAAACTATTTACTGTTGCCCTGGAAAATGTTTTTAAAACTTTAAATTGGGAAAAAAAGGGTATAAAAATAAATGGCATGTATCTGACCCATCTCAGATTTGCTGATGACATAGTTCTTGTAAGTGAAGATCTGGCAGAATTAAGTGGCATGATCAAAGATCTGCACGAAGCTTCCCTAAAGATTGGCCTGGAGATGAATATAAATAAAACGAAAATAATGAGTTCATCCAGCAACAGCTTAAAAATCGACAACAAAACGATTGAAGCTGTAGACGAGTATATTTATCTTGGGCAGAAAATCACATTAGGGAAGGAAAACCAAACAGCGGAAATACCTAGAAGGATTGGTCTCGGCTGGGCTGCTTTTGGCAAACTCCAGCATGTGCTAAAAAACAAAGAAATCCCCATTAATTTGAAACGAAGAGTTTTTGAATCGTGTGTCCTCCCTGTGATGACGTATGGTCTAGAAACGATGACATTGACTGCCAACACCACATACAAACTTAAATGCGCACAGCGATCCATGGAGAGGCAAATGTTAGGCATAAGTCTGAGAAATAAAATAAGAAATGAAGAGATCAGACGCCAGACCAAGGTTGTCGACATTATGGACCATGTAGCAAGATTAAAGTGGCAATGGGCAGGTCACGTTGCTAGACAGGGAACAGAGAGATGGGCACCCAGAGTTATGAGGTGGAGACCATGGGGAAATAAACGGGGAATAGGTCGACCGATGAAAAGATGGGCGGACGATATTGTCCCTGTTGCGGGTAGAAACTGGCCGAGACGAGCCATGGACCGAAATAAATGGAAGGATTTTGAAGAGGCCTACATCCAGCAGTGGAGAGACGGCTAAAGAAGAAGAAGAAGAAGAAGATCATGTAAGTAGATCTTTTATTTGAAACCCTTCATCACCATAAATTACATATTATGACGGCCTTCGTAGCTCAGTTGTTTGGATATCTGACTGCTGATCCAAAGGTCCGGGGTTCGATTCCCGGTGGAGACACAGTTTTTAATTGTGTTTTCTGTCTGGATCTGTGAGACAATTAATATCGTAAGTCTCCAGAATGTGGCAACTTATTATTGGGTGCTTTTAAATTAATATTTGACATAGTACCTGTTAGTTGTCCGAGAAGTAATAAATTAAAAAATAAATATATATCACATATTTATTGAATTGATATTTTGCAACATCATTTTTTTTTTTTTTTGATATAAAATGAATATGTCCTTGTTAAACAAGTACATATACATCTTCCTACGTTCCCTAAACTAAGCATAAATGCTTGTCCTATAGGTGAACGAGATCGGTCGAGGCAGGATTCGAACTCGCGACCACTGGATTACTAACCCAGCGCGCTAACCGCTCTGCCATCCACCCATCCATCCATATTTGTAGGTAGATGTTTAAAATGATGAATCTTTTTGAACTCGCACATAATTATAATGCTTCTGATAGTTAACGGTAAACATATGCCCCCAAATAGTGTATTAGGCGGTTAAGATATATCATATTTTCAGTCACTAAATTAAGCGTTATATCCTTTCTTAATAATACGGAACTTGCAGTAGCGGAATTGCTTATAGAAGCCGAAAATCTTGGCTTGCCTATAAATATTAAGTTAAGAAATTCAAGATCTAATATTTTTTGTCTGTTTTATTGAAACCAAACTACAAGATTATAAATTGAATCCTATGTAGACACGAGTGGACTATGCCTGATGGTATGCCTGATGGTGTTTAAGGCTCTGAACGACTTGGCTCCACACTACATTCAGGAACTGTGCCAAAGGAATGTTCCATCAGGGAGACAGCTTACGCTGAGATCGTCTGGATCACAGAATACCCACTCTTTACAAGAATTTGACATAGTCAATAAGGCGGCTTACTATGATCGCGGTTTTTTTTTTTTTTTTTTTTTTTTTTTTTTTTTTTTATTTCAAATTTACGGCTTGAGAGCCTATATCAAAAAAACAACAAGTATATAATGATTAAAACTTTGAATTATAAAATAAAAGTAAATATACACTAACATAATAATATCAATAATATCAACAATGCAAATTTATAACAGACATAATAATAAATAATATCCACAATAATATACCATACACAATTTAAAAACAAAATACATAAAAAAATACAAAAAAAAAAACCCAGACACAACGATTACTAGATTAACATTACATGAGTTAAAATGTTAATTAATTAATTTTATTTATTTAAATACACTAAAGGCTTGAAAGCTTATTTTTATTCAAATACAAGAGTTTAAAGAAAGAAAATTTACAATTTTTGCTTTGAAGGAAGAAAAATCGTCGGCAAAAACATCGGAGTGACTTCCCACAATGTTACCAAGTCTATGAAGCCTTGGTATTGGGGAGTGGTAGACATAATTATTTAGAGAATGGCTCTCACGAAACATAACACACTGTCTAGTAGTTTTAGCCGGAACATTAAAGTTGATGAGTTTAAGGAGTTCAGGACAGTCTATAGCATGGTTCAATATTTTGTGTAAGAAGGAAAGGTCAAAAACCTTTCTTCTAACGTCAAGATTTAAAAGTTTAAATTCTAGCATTAGATCTGAGTAATTGATGTGTTCTATTGGAATCCCCTTTTTATAATTTATAAATCGTAAAAATTTTCTCTGGACCCTTTCAATATGATTTAAGTGAACATTGTAGTAGGGGGACCAGATTACAGAATTATATTCCAATAATGGTCTGACTAGAGAAACAAATAGTAACCTGTATGATTCAGTTTTTTTTAAGATCAGTTGCCAGTCTCGTGATGAAGCCCAACACCCTCATAGCTTTACCAACGACCTCCTCTATATGTAAATTAAAGGTCAGATCCTCAGATAATGTGACTCCCAAATCCCTCAAGTTTGTAACGCTGTCAAGAATAACATTGTCAATAGTATAATTATAGGTAAATTGGGATCTAGTTCGATGAAAACGGATAACTTGACATTTTGAAGCATTTAAAATAAGTTTATTACGTTTACACCATTCGCTTAAAGATGACAGATTGTTTTGAATGGTTAAACAGTCTTCAATATTTTCAATAGATTTGAAAATTTTCAAGTCATCCGCAAATAACACGACTTCAACACCTCTGAAGATCTGAACTATGTCATCCACAAATAAATTGAACAAAATTGGTCCCAAGTGCGATCCCTGCGGAACACCACTAGATGCTTGTATTGGCTGAGATATGCAATTCCCAATCCTTACTCTAAGAGTACGATCACACAAGTAACTTTTAAGCCAATGTAGGAAGATACCATCTACTCCGTATCCACGTAACTTATATAGAAGTAAGGAATGTGACACCTTGTCAAAAGCTTTTGAGAAGTCAGTGTACACGGAATCGACTTGACCTCTCCTAGAAACTACATTGGCTATGTAGTTATGATATAATGCTAGGTTAGTTAGTGTAGATTTCTTGGGTATAAAGCCATGTTGGGAAGCAGTAATAATGTTGTTTATCGGTTGACTTATTTTTTTAGTAATTATCGATTCAAAGAGCTTAGGAATTGCAGACAATATGCATATCGGTCTATAATTAGTCACAAGATTAAGTTCTCCTTTTTTATGTATTGGGCTAATGAAGCCGGACTTCCAGATACTCGGAAAAATACCTGTTTTTAAGGATTTATTAAATAAGGTAAGTAACAGATTAGACATAATTTCTATACAATTCTTTATAAATATGTTAGGTATTCCATCAGGACCAGCCGATTTTGAGGTGTCTAAAGCAAGGATGGCACTTTTGACCTCGTCAAGTGTAATCGTTATGCCGGGCAAATCAATTATCTTTGTAGAGGAAAAATCGGTGACAGGACCCGCAAATGGAGGATCGTATACACTCTGAAAAAAGGATGCAAAAAGGTCTGCAGCATCCTGGGTTGATTTAGAACATTGATTATTGTAGTAAACATTTGCCGGTATGTCAATCCGAGCATCCCTCAACCCGTTAACAAACTTCCACAGATCTTGAGTTTTAGTGTGAACGGGCCTTTAAAATGGAATAAATTGCCTCTTGACATACGTGAAGCTCAGAGCATTGACACCTTCGGTAAACTTCTTAAGACTGCCTTGTTTCATAGAGCCAACAAATAAGCTACAGCACCTTTGGAGTGATCTTGTATCACTAAACGGCGCATTATAAATTTCAATTATTATTATTATTATACACTGCTTGACAGGGCTACAAATAAAAATATTATTTTAGCATGTGATTTTAAAACATTTTAATGGCCACTCAAATGAACAACGATACTAAAAAAATAAAATTTTCGACAATTCCCAATTTCTTTCAGGGTTTGCCTAGTCCAAAGGTTCTAGACACGCCCCTGGGAACTTGTGCTAATTTGGTGTTCTCTGAGTTAAGAGTGTACAAGGTTTTTTTTTGCAACTAAAGTATTTATAATATTTAAACTTGCTACAAGTGTATTTACTAGTATGGTAAGTATATTTGTATTAATGAATGGGTTTCTAAAAATGTATAAAATAATATTTTTCTGGTGCAATATGTAGTGGAGTGGCTGTCGCATTATGCTGCACTAATGGTTCATGTACATTCGCCAAACCAAAGGCTTTCATGGATCCCACATCATGTGTGGTTGGTCCTTCACAGATGCCATATACTACATTATATAGTTAGTTGGTTGCATGTTTTACTTTGCACATGCAAGTTGGAATTGGGTCATTGGTACACCGTTATCCAACAGAGTCGCTGGTATCAATTGTCATGACATGCTGGTAGCTGGCGGGCCATGGCATACTGGGAAGACACAGCAGGCCTTGGCATGCGAAAAATGAATCCAACAAACTCGTCAGTATAGGTACGTAGATCAGCTGTGAGAAAACCAAAGGCTGTGGTTCAATGGGTGATTTGATTAATAGTTTATTATAATATTTATTTTATTTCAGTGGTTACATAATATATGGTGCTATTAAAATAATTACAAGCCAATAATGTTTTATTTTAATTAAAAAGAATGATATAAAAATATTTAAACAAGTATGCTGAGCAGTAGATAATAATAAAAATACGATCGATAAAAAATAAACAATACATAATGAGAGTAAAATGAGGAAAAGGAGGGATTATTGGTGTGAAGGAAAGAGCTTGTTTATTTATTTATTTATTTATGTAGAGAAAAACATAGTTTTCTTTAGTTTTAGGTACTTACCTACTCTATGACTCAAATAAGTCTAATTAATTTTAATATTTTGTTTTGTTCTTATTTTGAATATTTTTGTTTTGGCAGAGTTGTCATAAAATAGAAAAGTGTGGAGACTAATTTTCATTAAAAATAATACTTAATAACATTAAATGTCGTTTCTTTGGATGAAGACCGAATCCTGTCGGACTATTTTTTTTACAATGACAAATCCAAATAGTCTAGTGAGTGACTTTTACCATATCAAGGGCCTACAACATTCACAACAGACATGGAAATATATGGATAGGGATAGAAGCTTGTAAAATCGTTGCATCCTGGACACATAATAGGTATATTTACGTCCTCTAAATTGGCAGGCTCGTTATTAGCTCGAGGGTTTGGTTCAGTTGGAAGAGTTAACTCTTAACAGGATTTCTAAAAATGCCAGACTGTCGTCAGACAAAGAGCTACGGACGAAGGGTCGAGGATCCATGAGTTCTCTGGTACGATAGGACTAACAAGCTACGGTGACAAAATGGACGGTGACAAAGCTTCTTGTTGTTATTTAACCAATTTTCCGAAAAACCCCAGTTGGTAAATGAATACTTTGGTCTAAGGAGCCCTGAACATGCCAGAAGTCGATAAATTGAAAATATTTAAAAAGTGTACAGCACCAGGGTGCAAGAAATTGTGCAGGACCAGATGCACCACATGTGACATTTATTTATGTTTAAATGCAGAACGAAATTGTTATGCAGAATTTCACACCTAAATCCTGAAATAAATATATTATATTTTGTAGGTTTTAGGTATGTTAATGCCAAATTACAATTGTTTTTTTTAAGTAAAGTATTGTCATATTTATATTTTTCAACCAGCCTACATTTCATGTAAATATTTAAAAATTTCTTAGAATTTCATACTATTATTTCTTGTTATTTCATATGTATTTGTATTAACTTAATCCCGAAGTATAGTATATTACACCACATTTTCCAAAAAAACCATAAATATTTCGAAAAAAAAACCAGAACAAACATTTGTTGTATCTCCAATTACAACAATATTTTCGAAAAATTAGCACTCAATAACAAAAATTATGCTTCAGGACTCAGGAGGTTGGTTCCAAAATACAATACTTACATCAACCATGCAGCATCACTATTCTTACCTAGGAATAAACTGTTTTAATAAACTTTCTTTAGATATAAGAAAAATTAAACCTTTTGTAAAATTTAAAAAAGTATACAATAATTTTATATTCTCAAATCACTGTTAAGCAATTAGGTATGTATCTTATGTAATATCTTTTATGTACCTAATAATAAATTAATTATAGATTTTTTTTTTTTTTTTTTTTTTTATTTTTTTATTAATAAAGAATATAATAACAATAAACATATTATTTTGCCTAATCCCTTAAGGGGATTTTTGGCTGTGATCTTAATTATAACAATTTTGTAATATACACATATATACATATAAACTTCAATTAAAAACTAATATTGTACCTACATACTACATTTTTCCTACAAAGTCCGGAACAACCCGCGCTCACCCCTTAGATCAACCATCGAGGATTTTTGTGTAATATATAACCTTTGGCTTTCTTTTTGAATTCCTCGATGGATCCACACTGCTTCAAGCTGGCAGGCATGGGGTTCCAGACCTTGGGCAGCAGCACATCTTCGGTCCTACGTCCATAGTCATTGTTGAATTTGTTTGTACGTAAAAGTTTGTTGGTCACTGATCTAGTTTGTCTGTCGTGTGTTATGAGTAGTCTGTCTTTAGGTGTCAAAAAATGCTCAACCAGAATGCTATACTCCACTCTCCTCTGAAGAGACAATACTTTAGATTGGTCGAAAAGGCATTTATTTTTCCTTTTAAACTTTTTAGCTATTTTTTTGGTAATAATAATTTTTAGTAGTCTTCTTTGTATCTTTTCAATCTTATTTAGAGTAGTTTTATATGCCAATCCATATGACGATATTCCATATGATATTACTGAATCACAGAGGGCCATATACAGCAATCTGGCCGAGCAGAAGGTTAATCTAGGTCTTATTATGTTGAAAATTGCTGTCATAGTTCTTAGTTTACTGCAAACATAGTCAACGTGTTCTTTGTAGTTTAAGTGTTTGTCAATGATAAGTCCTAAATACCTATATGATGTGACTTCTGTCAGTGATGGGCAGTTACAATTATTCTGAGAGTTACTATGCAAACATTGATGATCATGTGATAGAATTTGTAATTTGTGCGTGGTCTTGTTGTTACAGGAATGGATATGCAGAAGTTGTGTTTTGTTTTCACTTATTGCTAACCCTTTATCATGAGCCCATGCGCAAAGTCGAAATAAATGCTACGCTGTTCCTCCGCTGAACATGAGATTTACTCTTTCAGTGGAGTAATACGTACCTATAATATAAATGTATTAAATATAAGAAACATTATATACCTTTGTAACAGTATATTTTTTTGAAATAAAAAATACAATAAAAAAGTAAGTAAGAAGTAAATATTAGGTATATTACAAGAACAATGTATACAGGATGAGGTGGGAAGGAGTTAAGAGGGAATAGGGAAGGAAGAGGGAGTACAGTATATATGAATAATTATTGTAAGAAAAGTTTTAATTTGATATTAGTTAACAGATTTTTAATTATCTCAATAGAGACGAAGTTGGAATATTTATTGTAGGAGAACCGGGAAATCAAGGCACCTACAGGGCTTACGACCTGTCATTGGCTGGTTCACGTGATCACTTTATGCGCTTGCGCAACTTTCACCAATTATGCCTTTTAATGAGATCCCTATCAATTCAATTTTGAAAGTTCTATATATCGTAATACTGAAATTCTTTTCGCTTGAAAATAAGGAAAAGAATTTCAGCTTGAAAGTTGCGCAAGCGCATAAAGTGATCACGTAAACCAGCCAATGACAGGTCGTAAGCCCTGTAGGTGCCTTGATTTCCCGGTTCTCCTACAATAAATATTCCAACTTCGTCTCTATTGAGATAATTAAAAATCTGTTAACTAATATCTTTGACTCCCGACAGGGAAAAATATCCAATGTTTGCGCATATGCAATAATAAAAATATTCGATTGATATTAGTTATTGAGGAGTTAAATTAATCTATTTCGTTTAAGTGCTTATTGAAGGAGTGTGATGCTCGGTATATGAATCCATGTTGTTTAGCGTCTATGTTACAGTGAGACAGGTGCAATGAGTGGTAGGATCGGGTTGCTCGGGTGGGAACCCGAAGACCTAATCGTTCAAGCAGTTCCGGGCAATCCACGATGGAGTTAGGGAACTGGGTTGAAAAATATCTTTATTCTTTACAGTAAGTTTCCAAGGAGTTATAAAGCATATGATTCAATAACATTGAAGATTTAATAAAGGATAAAGACAGTTATTTATTTCACTATGTATGTAACTATGAATTTCACAAACTACTTCAGAACTGGTATTTTAACCATGGGATGTTGTGAGAAAAACAGATTTGGATAGATGGAAAATTTGGACATACTGTGCCAGCCGTCTCTCTCATTCGCGTAGTTCTTCTTTCCTTCACGTCACTGGTTCAACAATGGTTCACCGAATGTCGAGCCCAGGAAGGCTAAAATCGAGTCGGCTAAAAGTCCTCTAAACCTATAATTGAAGTCCTGGGAGTGGAACGTTGCGTAGTTCCGTTACTCGAGCGGCGAATACTTTAATCAACTAAACGTGTTTCAACAATTAGCGGTTGAATCCCACACAGTATCCCAACGTTGTTAACCGAAACGGTCGACCTTTGTGAACAGGGAGGGCGGTAAGGGTTTGTTGAAGAGACAAGACAAGGATAGTTTCATTTGTTTTCTATTTCATCCCTTATTCCCCGAGGATTTGAGGGTTGCGGAGTAGATCTCAAGTGTTGACAAAGGTATAGTAAGGTCTTAAGTTTCCACTAACTAAAACTGTAACCCCCCCCTCTCCCATACTCCTGGTTCTCACTCATACTCTGTTGCGGTATTTTGTCGAGATAATGAAATAATAAAACGTTATTTTACACACAGGTGAGTTCAATTAAATTACATATACTGGAACTAGCAAAAAACGAGCCTACAATAATTTTATTTTTTACATAGTATTATTAGACATAAAACAGGGTTAGTAACATAAAAATAAATATAACAAAAAAATATATTAGTACATTAACAAAGTAGGTGCAGTTTTACATGTAAATTTGTTCGAGTTGTACGCTGTATAAAAAATATTGACACGTTGGACGCCCAATTAGGGCGTCCGTTAGGAATAGTTACTATAGTATCAATAACCAACACAACTCAACACACACACATACAATAATGATTCTAAAAATAAGGTAAATTTAACAAATTTTCAGGTCCAATTAAGTTAGAAATGAAGTCAATTTATTATTTGATTACAACTGTTGATCGTTTAGAGTTCAAAATTCTATAATAATTCATTTATTTTTAGTTTGAAAAGTAATTGGACCTGATTCATAATAAAACGAGTGGGTTGTGGCCAACGCCAAACTCCTCACTAACAAGTAACTCCATAAAGTATTCAAATTTTGTATGGAGGATTGTCCGCATTTTCATGAAATGAGTTTGTTCAATTATTTTTTTATTAAAATATTTTATCATGAAAACATGATAATTCGTATAGGCTATTTTATGAAACTGATGTGTCTTTTTTCCAATTTGAAAATAAATATATCATATTTTGAGTTTCCTGAACTTGGGGTCACTTTAAAAAAATTGAGAAGCACTATTCAGATATCTTTCAAAATTTAATGGTCTGTAAGCGAGTATTAGATATACATAGTAGTTTTGGCGCATGTTTTATTTAACTGTTCTGTAGGTAAATTGTTTTGTTGTCGTTGTTCCTATCCCAAATGAATAAATAAATAAATTGTATCTCACACCAAATTACTGTGAAAGAAAATTTATATTAAGCTATATAGGTATTATATTTTATCGGGAGTTTAACGTACCAAAATTAAATGAACTTATCAATTTGCAATACTTTAAATACTCAGAGAGCCTGAGTACCATTCTTTCATAACTGAAAATAGAACAAGACAAAGGTACGTACGTTTATCTCCAAACAAAATGAAGAACGACATTTTCTCAACATCGCTACTCACTTCTGGGTGAAAAGTATTTTAATGAGCTCCCACTAGAGATATGAAAAATCTAAGAGTGTAGAAAAATGAATCACGCTATAATGGCATTATTTAAGGGGGGACTGCTGCCAACGTACCTATTTTTTCAATTTGAATTTGCGTCATTACTACAAAACGAATCATTTTGAAAAAAATAACTAGTTAGTTTGGATATTAATAATTAAAAATATACCTTATTTTTTTAATTATATTCTGTATATATTCTTGTAGGAAATTAATAAGCATTCCCCAATTTTTGACATTTATCTTAAATTTCTAAAAAACTATAAGGTATAGAGCATTATATTTTTTTATAAATTAAAGAAGATCAAAATATCGGGAAAAATACTATGTAACGTTGCATTAATGCATCAGGTTAAGTTAATAAACCAAAAAAACTTATATTTCGCAATGGCGCTGAATGGAAAATAAATGTTTTTTAGGTTTATTTTCTAAACCTGAAGCATTAATGCAACGTCACATCGTATTTTTTTTAGATATTTTTGTCTTCTTTAATTTAAAAAAAAATATGTTGAACTACGCCTTATATTTTATCAAAAATATAAGATAAACGTTGAAAATCGGGGTATGCCATTATTTTTCTACAAGAATTTATACAGAAAATGATCAAAAAGTAAAGATATATTTTTCTTTAAGAATACCCAAACTATCTAAATTATTTTTTTCAAAACGTTTTGATAAGAAATAATGATGGTATATCTAATTGAAAAATAGGTACGTTGGCAGCAGTGAGCAGTCCCCCCCTTAAGAAAAAAGCTACACGGCCGCAGTAGGATGTATATGTTGGTAATTTTGTTTGATATTATAAATAATATGATTGTTGATATTTGATTGTTTGATTTTTTTAGTGGCTTTTGTTATGGATGTGGTATGTTCGTTGTTATTTGTGCGTGTGTGTGTTTTGGTGTTGGTACACGAGCAAAAAATGTATCTCTGGACCTCAGAGCCAGAGGGTATTAAGTCCACTTTTTGTTGAAGGTGAGGTTTTTACTTTCGAAATGTTATTGAAAGAAGTCAAAACCTCACAAAGGGTATTTATTAAGTCCGCTTTTTGTTAAAGTGAGGTTTTGACTTTCGAAATATTATTGAAAGAAGTCAAAACCTCACAAAGGGTATTTATTAAGTCCGCTTTTTGTTAAAAGTGAGGTTTTGACTTTCGAAATATTATTGAAAGAAGTCAAAACCTCACAAAGGGTATTTATTTAGTCCGCTTTTTGTTAAAGTGAGGTTTTGACTTTCGAAATATTATTGAAAGAAGTCAAAACCTCACAAAGGGTATTTATTAAGTCCGCTTTTTGTTAAAAGTGAGGTTTTGACTTTCGAAATATTATTGAAAGAAGTCAAAACCTCACAAAGGGTATTTATTCAGTCCGCTTTTTGTTAAAAATGAGGTTTTGACTTTCGAAATATTATTGAAAGAAGTCAAAACCTCACAAAGGGTATTTGTTACGTCCAATTTTTGTTAAAAGTGATGTTCTGACTTTCGAAATATTATTGAATGAAGTCAAAGCCTTACTTTTAACAAGGGCATGGACTAAATCTCCTATGGCTCCGAGGTCCAGATCTGAGTCCCCATCAAATCAATATACCCAAATTATGTATGAGTTTTTCTTTGTTATTAATTTATCATTCTTTGTTTTTTCCTACACTGTTTAATTATAGTATGGTATTTATGTATACATATAATTGATATGCGTGACTATGATTTATATTTTGCATCACCTAATTAACTGTCCGGTCATTACTGTGTACTTTAAATAAAGTAAATTAAATAAATTGTAATCGTAAATAAATATGTAGCTAATAATTATATAATCAATATTGTGGCCTTTATGATAGCTACACACGACCTCCCTTTACACAAGCTTTGTCAGCTTTAAGAGGGAGGCGATGTTGTATAAGATTATGTTTTGTATATATTATATTGAATAGCTACACACGGCCTCCCCCTACACAAGCTTTATCAGCTTTAAGAGGGAGGCGATGTTGTATAAGATTATGTTTTTTATATATTATATTGAATAGCTACACACGGCCTCCCCCTACACAAGCTTTTCCAGCTTTAAGAGGGAGGCGATGTTGTATAAGATTATGTTTTGTATATATTATATTGAATTGCTACACACGGCCTCCCCCTACACAAGCTTTGTCAGCTTTAACCTTTCTCACCCGAAGTATCGAAAAATTTCGCATGGTCCGAAGCGGGGTCTTTCGATCCCCCAGCTCATGTTCATAGAAATATAAAATGTAATAATAATACGGAGCTCTCCACATTGACGCCTAGCTAGTACCATAATCATCTGTTAAATGAATGCCCAATGAATCGACTGTCACACTGAAAAAAATTGACCAGTGCTTCTTAAATAAATTTTTTTTTTAATTCTTGAGATATGATTTTTTTACTAAATATTCAAAATTATTTGGCATTAAAAAAAGAAAAATACATATAGCTTATTTTATGAAAATATTGAGTTTTATGTCTACGAATTAATCTTTTTTTCTTCATAAAACGTGCAAAAAATTCCCTTCAAAATAACAAGCACAATATTTGTGAAAAGTATTACTAAAAAAAAAAAAATATGTTCTTCAAAATAGTACCTATTCTTATTTATAATATTTTATTATGAAAATACACAGGCACCTTACCCATCAAAAACGTTTCAAAAAGATTTTTTTTTTCACTACCATTATTTGTCGGCCTTAGTGGCTCAGTCTGTTGGGTACAAAGACCTTATATACTAAAGGTCTTTGGTTGGGTATCTGACTGCTGATCCTACATACACACCATCATGCTGTTTTCATATTCTGGGTAGGAAAAACAGACTGACCTCCATACTATCCTATCCTGACACACATACCTACATGTGTTGTATAGAAAACAAAATGTCTTAAAATATTCAATAATTTGGATTTATGGGTTTATAGTTTGGTACTTATTCTTCAACTACTTATTCATACTATCGCCATCGACAGTTGGATCTCATGTATTACATGCACGAGTAATAATAATCTTAATAATAAAACCAAAACAACATATATAAAAATAATACAAACATAATACTACGGCCTTTGTGGCACAGTTGGTTAGGTATCTGACTGCTGATCCAAAGGTCCCGGGTTCAATTCCCGGTGGAGAGAAAGTTTTTGATTTTGTTTTCAGTCTGGATCTGTGAGACATTTAATACCGCGAGACTTCAGAAGGTGGCAACATGTTATTGGGTGCGTGTTGAATTAATATTTGACATAGTGCAGCTGTTAGTTGCACGAGAAGTAGGTAATATAAAATAATCATGTTTTTGTTTGTAATTCGAGCAAGAAATAATTTTGTATTTCTATGAATAAATATTTTTTATTACAATTGCATTGGATTTCTGGTTTACAATTCCTTCTGTTTTCTAAGAAAAAAAAGTCTGATTCTTGCCATTTCCTGAACATCGATAGTTCTATTGCAACAATATTTTGACTATTTACGGCCCGATCGTATATATCGAACTTCGAACCCATGATGAATATGTATAAGATTGTTTATTTTTTAATTGTGATTAAATCTAAATGAAAAAAAAAAAATAATAAAAAGTTTGTAAACCACTCCCAAGATGCAACAAATGCACTTGTTTGGTTGAAGACACAATACGTGTTCTTACAAAAGATTGACCATAATGAGTAGATGAATGACGCTGTCTCTTTCTCACTTGTCTGCTGTATACTAATCCCACATAAGTATGAGTGAAACAAATAACATAAAATAGCTGGCATTCACAAAACGACAAAAAAAGGTCTGCCCCATGTGTCCAGTGTCATGTGCCCATGACGTCGACCGATCGAAGGGTATTTATTGTTTATCTTTTTATGCGCGAATATTTATCACATAAAATAATTAAATATTACTTATTTTTATTGTTTTTAAACTAATAATGACAAAATGTTCTATATCATATTTTTAAAGATTACACCAAGTTTGGATTCAATTGGTCAAATAGATACCGAGTTATCGACCTAAATGTCATTTTTGGGGGATTCGGATCCCCCGCTTCGATCCGTATAGGTTAAGAGGGAGGCGATGTTGTATAAGATTATGTTTTGTATATATTATATTGAATAGCTACACACGGCCTCCCCCTACACAAGCTTTGTCAGCTTTAAGAGGGAGGCGATGTTGTATAAGATTATGTTTTGTATATATTATATTGAATAGCTACACACGGCCTCCCCCTACACAAGCTTTGTCAGCTTTAAGAGGGAGGCGATGTTGTATAAGATTATGTTTTGTATATATTATATTGAATAGCTACACACGGCCTCCCCCTACACAAGCTTTATCAGCTTTAAGAGGGAGGCGATGTTGTATAAGATTATGTTTTTTATATATTATATTGAATAGCTACACACGGCCTCCCCCTACACAAGCTTTTCCAGCTTTAAGAGGGAGGCGATGTTGTATAAGATTATGTTTTGTATATATTATATTGAATAGCTACACACGGCCTCCCCCTACACAAGCTTTGTCAGCTTTAAGAGGGAGGCGATGTTGTATAAGATTATGTTTTGTATATATTATATTGAATAGCTACACACGGCCTCCCCCTACACAAGCTTTGTCAGCTTTAAGAGGGAGGCGATGTTGTATAAGATTATGTTTTGTATATATTATATTGAATAGCTACACACGGCCTCCCTATACATTCTGAAATCCCGTAAATACTCCCATTATTTGAAAAAGATTTGATGCTATTTGATGCATGTATTCTCCCAGTGCTTACTTATGGAATGGAAACATCGGTCCTAACAAAAAGAATAATGCACAAGCTGTTAGTGACACAGAGAGCTATGGAGAGAAAGTTGCTGGGTATTTCAATAAGGGACAGAATTCAGAATTTCATGATAAGACAAAGAACCAAAGTAGCCGATGTAGCGGAAAGGGTCGCTGGTCTTAAGTGGAGCTGGGCTGGGCATATTGCCAGGTGCCAGGATTCACGATGGACCAAAAAGATCTTAGAATGGCGACCGAGAACAAGCCGAAGAGGTGTCGGCAGACCCCAGGCAAGGTGGTCTGATGACATCAAGAAATGTGCCGGAGGGAGATGAATGCAGTGTGCCCAAGGCAGGGAGTTGTGGAGGATCAGAGGGGAGGCCTATGTCCAAGAATGGATCAAAACAGGCTGAAGAAGAAGAAGAATAAGAAGAGGAAATAAGTGAGGCATGCGCATAATTTTTTATTTACCTAATTTAAGAATTATGTAATTACGTATCTATCATTGTATCTAACCAACTAAGCCACAAAGGTCAAATATGAGGTATAAATAAATAGTAAATACTTCTCATTTGAAAAGAGTGAAAGCAGAACAGCGTGCCACATAAAAGTAGGGAACGAATGGCTCGAGCGAATATGTCTATCTGGGAAGCATGTTTCATCGCAATGGACGGATTGATAAGGAGATCGAAGGAAGAGTTATGGCAGGAAACAGAGTGAAGCACTTAGACAAGGTATGAATGATCGCAACATATCAAATGATGCTAAAGTTGGCATTATAATGATATCTTAGTGCCAACCTTGACATAAGCAAGTGAAACCTGGACATGGCAGAAGTCTCACGAATAAATGCTGATGAAATGAGATAGTTAAGAAGACACAAGGAAAGAATGTAAGATGAAGAAAGATGTTATTAATTGAATGAAAGTGAACACATTTAGATGGTTTGGTCACGTGGGGAGAATGAATGAGGTATGCCTGACGAAAAAAATATATATATCGCAGAAAGGAATGAAATGAGAGGTCGGGGCCGCCCAAGGAAGGGATGGCACGTCCATGTGAACGGTATTTTGAAAGACGGAAATATTAGAAGCGTGAACAACAGACGAACATTTATATGTAAGACGATGTATGAATGTTGACGTGGCGATGAATGTGTATCAAGATAGAAATTTGTGGCATTCGGTTCTCTCTGCCTACCGCGTGAGGGACATGGCGTGAAGGTATGATGCCGACAACCGTGGCACAGTTGGTAAGCCGTTCGGTTTCTATGCAGGCGTCCTGGGTTCGATTCCCAGCAGAGGAGAAATTTATTTAAATTTATTTCTCACGACAATGATTAATATGAACAAAATATTGCTTCTCTGGGCTTGAAACCCTGGTTAGTTGGAAGAAATTGCCATACGGCAACAGCTCGTCAATTGCGCAGGGTTCAAGGAAGTGTTCATTATTATTATTATGTATTCTCATTTCAACTGTATTATTCCTTCTTTCTTACGTCATATACTAACATTTTTCAATAGGTATCTAAATATAACGTAAATAATGTAACAAAATGGTGATTGCATTGAGAGCACATCAAGAACAGCTGGAATCCAATTGATTCTATAAAATATAGATCTTCTTCATTAGAGAATATTATTATGTAGCTACATTACATTGTGAGTGGACATAATTGAATTTTTACACACAGTTAGAAATGAGCCAATTCCAATCAAGTCTAAAGGAACTCTATTGAGACTAATTGACATCTAACAGTCATTCCAATAAAGACAACTTCTGAGAATTATCCAACTTTTATTCTTGTAGTTCATATCCAATGCAATGCGACAGTTATTTTAAATAAACAAATAAAATAGAAAAACAGTTACGCTGAAAATTTGTATAAATATAGACAAATATAAAACCAGAAAAAAATTTGCCTTTTTAAAAAAGGTCATTTTTTACTAAGAAAAATATTTTTTATAAGATAAATTTATGATTTCCTTTGATTAATGCACAAATAGATTTTAATAATTCTCCATTATTATTACCATTAGAATAGTTAATGTCAGGTTTTTCTGTTGGCCATTATTCAATATAATTGCTGTCATTTCAATACAATATTTATTCCTACACTTCATTTGTATTTTTATTACATACATATTTACCTTAATTTTTTTTTACTCTCCACACTATGGAATAGGGGAGAGTCATGATTTCGCAAAATTTAAGCGTATTTTTTTTACATCAATTTCTCAATGGGTATCATGTAGAGAATGCACACTATGAGTTTCGTCGTGATGTGTTTGTGTGTATGGCGTATACGCTGTACGCCGTACGCCGTAGCATTTATCTTTTTTGTGTCCTCTCTACAGCCCAAACTATAAGTCTGATCGACTTCATATTAACATCATATGTGTAAAGTGCAAAGACCTAGAGCTGATTAGTTTTCCATAGACAACTTTTGATTTCTTCTCTATGAATTCATCATTTACGTTGTTTTTTTTTTGTGTCCTCTCTGCAGCCCAAACTATAAGTCCGATTGACTTCATATTGATATCACATGTGTTAAGTCCATAAACTTAGAGCTGATTAGTTTTCCATAGACAACGGTTCATTTTTTCCCAATGTTTCTTTATGATTTCATCTATTAAAACTGAAAAAATGCTCTCACGACCTGGAAATTAGAGATATTTTAATTTGGTTTCAACTATTTATACAACACCAAGAATCTTCATAAAATTTTATTCAAAGTTGGTCAATGTTAAAAGAAAAATATTCAACGGTTTCAAAAATTATATTTTATTTAATGGATATTTGTATGAAACTTATATGTAACAAGAGAATTTTTTTATATTTGGCAATGTTCAGTTCATTGATTTCATATTGATATAAGAATATTAATAGCTTGAACTTAGAACTGATTAGCTTTTCATAGATATCATAAAATTTCTTCATATGATATCACGTGTCAACATTGTCAAAATGCTCTAACGCTCTTTGAAACAAAATTTATCTGCTTTTTTTAAAATATTTCATACAACATAAGCAGTCTTCACTATACTGCATTAATAGTTTGTCTATCTTAACATAAAAATATACTATCGGAAGAAAATTTATATTCCTGATAGTAACATTTAGTATGAATAAAAATGTAATTAGATAAATTTCTATGCATGGAAAAGTTCAGTAATTTGATTTCATGTTATAATGTAAAGAGCTTGAACATAGAACTGATTAGCTTTCCATAAATAACAAAAAAAATCTTCATATGATATCACCTGTCAAAATTTGGAAAATGCTCTCGCGTTCTTTAGAACAAAATTTATCTGCTTTTTTTAAAATATTTCATACAACATAAGCATTCTTCCCTATACTGCATTAATAGTTTGTCTATCTTAACATAAAAATATACTATCGGAAGAAAATTTATATTCCTGATAGTAACATTTAGTATGAATAAAAATGTAATTAGATAAATTTCTATGTATGGAAAAGTTCAGTAATTTGATTTCATGTTATAATGTAAAGAGCTTGAACATAGAACTGATTAGCTTTCCATAAATAACAAAAAAAATCTTCATATGATATCACCTGTCAAAATTTGGAAAATGCTCTCGCGTTCTTTAGAACAAAATTTATCTGCTTTTTTTAAAATGTTTCATACAACATAAGCATTCTTCCCTATACTCCATTAATAGTTTGTCTATCTTAACATAAAAATATACTATCGGAAGAAAATTTATATTCCTGATAGTAACATTTAGTATGAATAAAAATGTAATTAGATAAATTTCTATGTATGGAAACGTTCAGTAATTTGATTTCATGTTATAATGTAAAGAGCTTGAACATAGAACTGATTAGCTTTCCATAAATAGCAAAAAAATTCTTCATATAATATCACGTGTCAAAATTTTGAAAATGCTCTCGCGTTCTTTAAAACAAAATTTATCTGCTTTTATTTAAATATTTCATACAACATTAGAATTCTACACCATACTGCATTATAGTTTGTCTATCTTAACATAAAAATATACTATCGTAAGAAAATTTATATTCCTGGTAGTAAAATTTAGAATGAATAAAATATTTCATATAACATAAGCATATTTTACCATATTGAGATTGTCAATATTTGTGGTGTGGAGAGTTTAGTGTTGGCCACAACCCACTCGTTTAATTTTATTTTTACATAGTAATTTAGACATAAAAGAGCGTAAGTAAAATATCAAGAATTATAAAAACATAATAATATATTAGTACATTAACAACGTAGGTACAGTTTTACATGTAAATTTGTCCGAGTTGTACGCTGTAAAAAAAATATTGACACGTTGGACGCCCAACTAGGTGAACCTGTTTTAGGACGTCCGATAGGAATAGTTACTATAGGTAGCAATAACCAACACAACACAACACACACATACAATAATGATATTTTTTAACAGATTTTAATTATTTCATTTGATTGAAAGAAATATCGTAAGTAAGATGAAAATAAATACCCTAAGGTGGTTCGGCCACATAGAAAGAATGAATGATGACGTCTGACAAAAAAAGTGTACAAGGCTGATAAAAGAGGAACGAAAAGTAGAGGTCGGCCAAGAAAAAGTTGGCACGATCACATAAATGGGATTTTGAAAGATGGTGATGTTAGAAGTAAGAATAATAGAAGAGCGTGTATGAGACGATGTATAGACGTGAATGAAGCGAGGAATGTGTGTCAAGAGAGGGGAGTCTGGTGTTCGGTTATCTCTGCCTACCCCAATTAGGGAGATGGCGTGATGGTATGGTATGGTATGGTTAATTATTTCAATAGAGACGAAGTTGGAATATTTACTTGTAGGAGAACCGGGAAATCAAGGCACCTACAGGGCTTACGACCTGTCATCGGCTGGTTTACGCGATCACTTTATGCGCTTGCGCAACGTTCACCAATTATGCCTTTTTAATGAGATCTCTATCAATTGAATTTGAAGTTCTGTATATTGTAATACTGAAATTCTTTTCGCTTGAAAATAATTATTTCAAGCGAAAAGAATTTCAGTATTACAATATATAGAACTTTCAAAATTGAATTGATAGGGATTAAAAAGGCATAATTGGTGAACGTTGCGCAAGCGCATAAAGTGATCACGTAAACCAGCCGATGACTGGTCGTAAGCCTTTAGGTGCCTTGATTTCCCGGTTCTCCTACAAGTAAATATTCCAACATTCGTCTCTATAGAAATAATTAAAAATCTGTTTAAAAATATCTTTGACTCCCGACAGGGAAAAAAAATCCAATGTTTGCGCATATGCAATAATAAAAATATTCGATTACAATAATGATTCTAAAATAAGGTAAATTTAACAAATTTTCAGGTCCAATTAAGTTAGAAATGAAATCAATTTATTATTTGATTCATCTTTCGGGTCTTTCGGGTATTTAATTTTTCTTAGAATTGCCCCCTCCCTTCTCTATTATTGTTATCCTCTTTTTGAATCTATATTTACCTAGATGGTCTTCACCACTTTTGTTCACCATTCTGACGATGCTCATCATATAGTGATATTGGTGAATAGGAGTTGCGTTTGCGAAAAAAATAAGTAGAACGTAAAATTAAATATATATTTTTTTTCATAATTTTAGTTGAAAAATTTATATGTTTACCTTCCTATATTTCTAAAATTTCAAAATAAAAAAAAGAGCCGAAACACCCCATAATTAATCTTTAGTAAAAGGTACCCCAAATCTTTAGTACCCCATAATTAAATTTTCTATAAAAAATATGTCTACTTAGATATACACAATATCTAAGGAGACTTAATAGTTTGATACTTAATCTCCAAACAAACATACAAACCATCATGATGTTTTCATTTTCTGGGTAGGAAAAAAAGATTGACCTCCATACTATCCTATCTTGACATACATACCTAGGTACAAGTGTTGTATAGAAAACCAAATATCTTAAAATATTCATTAATTTGGATTTATGGGTTTAAATTTTGGTACGTATTCTTCAACTATATATACTATCGCTATCGACAGTTGGATCTCATGTGAAGCATTATTATTATTATTTATTTATAGGCAGGCAGCCAAGGCTGATGTGCCTATATCCACTGTCGAATTTTATTATTTGGTTGAAATTATTTTACTGTGTTAAAAAAAATTCCAGTCTATTCTTGAAAATATTAACATTTTCAGCATCCAAAACATGTTGGGGCAGTTCATTCCAAGTTTTTACCACTCTATTTGAAAAAAAATGCTTTCGTGCATGCAACTAGTTTATAATTATGATTAGTATATTATGAAGTTTACATAGTCTTGATAATGTATATGGCTATTTAACGTAAAGAGAGCATTATAAACACTATAATATCTAGTATAAATATGGAGGACGATAAATATGTCTCCAGAATGTGGTAAATTGTTATTTTGTGCGTAATATATTAGTAAAAAATCTTATTTCTAAAACGATATTTGAGGATTAGAACTCGAGACATTGAAGTTGAGGGAATAATTACCATTTACCCCCAATGGTTTATCTTTACCTTAAGTAATATGTTTTAATTATTTTCCATTTAATCAGAAAATACATTGGATATATTTCAACAAATTCTAGCTAAACCGTCTATAACCAAGTAAATAATTAAATTTAATTAATTATATAGTAAATTAGTTAGGGGTGGGTGGTGGTGGTAGTCGAATCTCCTCTAAATTAAACTGGCATGCTCCTGATGGAGGTACATTACATTTATATTTATCATATGTCTAATTAAATCTATTTCGTGTGCTTAGTCTACTACGAGTGGGGAATTTGGGAGAAAACCGCACATTAATCCTAAACAATTAATAATATAAACGTATCTACTTATGTAGATACCTACATTTCGGATTAAATCAATAATTGGCACTACTAATTATTTATTTACCGGTTTGGGGAATGTGGAGAAGCTTTTTTACGCCTCCCTGTTTCCATCGTCTTTCTCTCGAGTTATTGTCAGTGGAATGAGTTTGTGAACGTTTGATTGATAAAAAATGTAGTGGCCTCAATCATACATTTCAAATCAGATTTTGATTTTTGAGAATTTTTGCTAAGAAATTATTTTTATTATATAGAACTACCTCTAAACTATCGTTTTTTCATTGACATGCTTTTAATATCTCAAAAGAGACAAAATTGGGATATTATAGAAGAGCCAGGAACTCAAGGCACCTACAAGGCTTACGAACTGTCATCGGCTGGTTTACGTGATCACTTTATGCGCGTGCGTAAAGTTCAACAATTATGCCCACAGCAGACCCCGCATTGCGATGACCTGTAGGTGCCTAGAGTTCCTGGTTGTTCTGTAATATTTAAACATTTTAACATCTCTATTGAGATGTTAAAAAGTTTGTCAAAAAAAAATCGTTAAGTTATATTTTTTTTCCTAATTATGTGGCATCTACACTTGTTTAAAAATTGAAAATGAAAACCATATAGTTAGTAGTTTTGGTCGATAATTTGAATTTAATGTTAATATTTGTACAAAATTTTTAGTGTTTCATTCTGTTCTAAATTCCCCTATGTTACATTTATAATATGAATGTATATAAATATCACTTGAATCATTCACAAGCATTTAAATATACAGTTATTATTAACACTAATGGTTTATTTTACCTACGCATTATATAGAGAGGGGGGGGGGGGAGAGGGAAAAATAGGAAGGCTCGGTTACTTACATATATGTTACTTACATATTCAGAATACGTGTTGATAATCTGCAATAAAAAAAATAACCTTAAAAATTGCGAATTCATATCCCATAATTCATATAAACTGTTCACATAATTAGTTGGTATACGTACCTATCATATCTTTTATTACCTTTCTTTTTCTTCTGTAATCCTAATTTTCATTTTTTTTAGTTATGTGATAACCTTACTGTCATGGTGCATACTGTATTGTATATTTCATATAACTCTGTTTTTTTGAATGAATTTGCCGTTTGGTAATAACCCCGCCAGGGAACGAATTATACTATGCACAGGGTCACAAATCAATTGTTAAAATGTAAAGTTTCAACCTGTGTTACACTCGTTTCCCGTTCTTAACACTAACAATATCCTTGATTTCATTGTATGAACGCGTAACCTTGACACACGCGGAGCTGTTGAGAGGTCTTGTCCAGATTAGAGAGCTAAGGACATTCGCAGCTTCCTGCAGGGCGACTGACGTAGGTATATTATGTAATGGAAGTATGTATATAGATGAGCCATCAACATTAAACAAACGTACTGGACATGATTGTTTCCTAACTTTGTCCTACACACCAAACACAGATGATGGAGAATGGGGCCGGTACCAGGAATATGTGCAAAAATGCTGGGCACCAAAATGATCACTGATTGAAAGATATTGTTCAACACTGAAAACTTATTGCTACTTTGTTACCCCTCACAACCGCAAGGGGATATATTTATTTATTTTAAATGTTTCATACGCATGTGCACAATAGCGGGCATATTGCCATATTGCAATATCGTCCAACCAAACATATTCATTTGGTGAGGTATATTTTGTTTATGACACGTACCAATTTATGCGAATAACGCTGTAGACAAACTGTATCTAAGTTGTGAACGCGTTAATTGGAGGGTTAAAGAGATTTTTTTTTACTAATGTGTTTTGTTTATATATTCGTCCTTTTCCTCAAGAATGAGGACAGCGGCTGTAGTCCGTCGCCACACGCATGGCCCGCCTCCATGCCACTTTGTTTTGGGCTGAACGCAGAGCACCAGTCACCAATGACCCCATTGTGGACTTAACCAAATCGCTCCATATGGTCGGTGAGCGACCACGATATCTCCGTCCTTCCCTGCTGCCCATCACAACAAGCTTCTCGAGGCAGTCTGGTTCTCTTCTGGCAATGTATCCAAAGAATTGATGGATGCGTCTGTAACATATCGTCGACAGACGATCCTCGATCTTTGGCTCGTCTAGAATTGACACATTCGTTCTTCTGGTTTTGTATATACATATGTATTGGTAATTCTCTGTGCGTGTCCCTAAGTAAAATAAAATAAAATAAACACACGAACATTTCCTGCCACGACCGATTTCGTTTACCTATAGTACAAATATTTATGCTTAATTTAGGGAATGTATGAGGATGTACTTGTTACTTCAAGGACATATTCATTCTTTAAAAAAAAAACATCCAGACAACGTTCAGCATCCAGATATCTCTCGCGATACAGTCTGGAATCAGATGCATGTTACCTAGCATATTCTAATGCTGTATAAGTACGGAGACGGGATGGCAAAAAATAGTCCCACTAGTGACAAGTTTCCACAACGCAAAACACAAAATCAAAGTCCGGAAGAGAGTCAGGTTCAAATACACAAGTCAAAGTAGTTAGTAACGTAAAAAAAAAACAAAAGAATGTGCATTAATCGAAGGATCATAGCGTACTAACGATGTCGGAATTCGCCCAACACTGTTATACCATCCACGTCAACCAACTTCAAAATAACACGTGCCCTGTGCTGGAGTCTTAATCTAACTCATGTATAGTATAAAATGGCGTCGTTATCTGTCTCACTCGAACACATGTACACAATGTCAATCTCGGTGCAGGTAGCACTAGGTATCTGTTTTACTTCGTGTTGAATAAGTTCACAAGTGATTGATTTTAAATTGACTCACATTGATATAAAAAAAATATTAAAATATAAAAAAAAAAATTAAAGCAAAATTGATAATGTTCAATTTAAATATCTTTAATAACTGGGATATCTTTTAAAGAAAGTCGCCATGGTCAGTGTACTACGTTTAACGGAAAGGGACTTAGGAAACGGAATACATAGGAGGCTGAATATTCAACTTGAAAGTCTGAGGAAATCCATGTATGGAACATAATATATGTATATGCAACGAAGTCTCTAAGTTGGTGTTTTTTTTTACTTCAAAGTTGAAAAAAACCATTAAAAATATAGACTTACCATACGAATTTCGCAATATTGGCTTAATACTGTCGATTTATTGAGAGAAATGGATTCTCTTAAACGAATCGACACTTGGATTATATTTTTCAATTACAATTTTTGTACGTTTCCAATTTTTTAATTTTTTTTAAAATTAAAAATAATTATATATGTTTCCTGGTGACGGTTCTGTGATGACCTCAAGTGACTAATTACCGTTTAACAATTCCGGTTGTCAATTGCAGAATGTTTGACCACTTCAGTCTACATTGTATGTACATTACTGTACTGTACATTAAGTACACACATCTCTATACACTAACTGCAGCAACACTACATATTGATTAATATTCCCTTGTCCTTTCAAATAATACTTAAATCACAATAATGTACCCACATACATACATACAACTTGTTAAACATTAAAGAAATCGCACACAGAGACCCATCTGTTTACTTGGTGTGCTATTGTTTAACTGAAATCAATGAACCAATTAGGTGATTTAATATTCGCGTAAAAGATTAATACTCAAATAATGTAATAGTATTGCAATTTACGCGATTTTTTTTAATTTATTATAAAAAAAACAACAGCTTGTCTATATACCTATTTAAAAAATCATAGGTAGGTACTATTTTTACTTTTAACTACCCCAAGGGAATACAGAGGGGAATAATAAATTCGCAATTTATTATTGCAGATTATCAACAAGCATATTGTAGTATCATGCCGATATTGTATTCTGAAAGTTTCATAACAGTGTATCTGCGTGTATGTGCGTGCTGTGTACTTCTTCTTCTGAGTCGCTTTCCTCATCACTGAGGGTCGTGATCCTCTCTTCTCTTCGCCATCATCACCTGGTGGACAGCACTCCTCCATCTCTCCCGACACTCCCCAGTTCGCAATGCACCTACTACTGTTAGGCCAGTAACCGCTTTGATCTGGTCAGTCCATCTAGTCGGGGATCTTCCTCTACCTCTACTCCCCTCCACACTTCCGGTCACGAGCAGCTTTTCCAAACAGTCCTGACCACGTCTTGCGATGTGTCAAAATAAACGGAGGATATGGCCAAGACAGACAGCCGACAATCTATCCTCAATCTCATGTTCCTGTAGAATGGAGATATTTGTTCGATGTGCTGTCCAGGGGATCCTGAGCATGCGACGCCAACACCACATCTCAAAGGCATCATTTTTTTTTCTGTGTACTATGTGCTACTTAATCGATTATATACTAAAGTACTTACTGGATATTTTTCTAAATTTACAAATTTATATATCTAATAGGTACTCAATTAGATTTTGAAGGATATCTGATCAGTGTTTCTTAATTTTTTCAATTGTTAAATATTTTAATGTGACCCCAAACTCAGGAAACTTAAAATTTGATATTTTTATTTTCAAATTGTCAAAAAGGCACATCACTTACTGAATAAGCGGGGGCGTAAATTCCCGCTCAGGTGTTGGGAGGTTTAAATTATATTATGATGATGATGATGTGAACAAGTCAACCAAAGAAAGCCTGTAAATCCATCTGTGAATATGAGACAGTCACTTACTTGTAACGGTTCTCCTGGTCTTCACAGGCACAGATCTCGTATCTCCGGTCTCTGGTGGTCTGGTGGAGATGATGGTTTGTCCACTGAAAAAGTCTGAACACACTTCACCATGCGGTAACACAACAATTCTCACCGAAAATTCTGACAATCATGATATATTATGAAATATTCAAAGGTGCACAGCAAATTATATTATTACCGGCAAGTTTAATGTAAAACATGGCAGATTCATATATTCAATCAGCGCAGCGTAATTTAACAAAAGCACAAGTAAATTATGGCTATTTTTTAACTCGAGAAGACGTAACTTGGTCTATGGACGAAAAGTAACAATACCGTTCAGCTGACGTGCGACTAGTCCCGTCAAAATCCTGTAGTTAGTCCATATCCATGGCTCAAACCATATCCGCCTACCTGTGTCGCTCAGATGTTGAAAAAACATAACAAATAAATGACTATCTAATTCACAGATGGCAGACTGGTCCTATAGTTGATTTGATAGATATAAATAAAATCAAAATAAATTATACAATAACTTTGGCAAATGAATATATTGCTCAACCACTTACATAAAATGACGTAGAAGAGTTATCAAATTTTCATAACAAAATCTTAAATAATTTTTCAAACCCATGTCATGAAAATGCTGAAAATTTTCCACATAAAATTTGAATAATTTATGGAGTCACTTGGTAGTGAAAAGTATAGCATTGGTTACAACCCATTCGTTTTTAAAGGTAACGGAATAGCTTATAAAAGACAATAATCCTGGCATATCTATAAATATAATATAAAAATAAATACATACAAAATATAAGAAAAGATTATGCAAACAGTCAACGGTTTCCTAGAAAAAAAACTTATATAAGATCTTATATTTTTTTGTTTATTTTATTGCAACTATACTACAGGGTTGAAAATTGAAACGTAGATACGACTGTTTTCAGGGCAAAAACTTTAAATATTTGACGATTCGCAATTTTCACGGGTTTCGTTTCTCTAAATGAGCTCAAAATTTATTTCCCAGTACATTAGGACCAAATGAATAAATAAGAGCATATGCGTTTAAAAAAATATTTTGGACACCCTAATTGGAACCTACACCTTGCACACATAAACATTGTCACAAAACATGTAGTAATCACTCTCTACATGATACCTGTCGAAAAAAATATGCAAACAATTAGATTTAACAAAAGACGAGCATGCATGAGACGATGCATTAATGTTGATAAAGCGATGTATATGTGTCACGATAGAAGAATGTGGTGTTCGGTTCTCTATGCTTACCCTTCGAGGAAGATAACATGATAGTATTTAGATGTGGATATTATATTCATAGTAGTGGAGAGTAATAAAATGTATGTACCTATGCTTTAGAAACACATACCTCGGCGTAAATTCTCAAGTTATTTGCCGAAAACTTCATATACTTCATAATATCAAAACTTCATTGTTTCGTAGAGCAATATAATATCTATCTAAATAACAGACCCCTTGGAATGATCTTAAATCATTAAACGGCGCTATACAAATTATTATTATTATTTATTATTATTAATAAATAAATAAATATTGTGGAATAACATTTATTCATTCATATTATATACCGCCGCGGTATATCCCACTGTGTGGGGTAACAAGCGACATTTGTGCAAGTGTTCATTATTATAGGAAGCACGACACCTTCGTGTATCCCCACATAACTACCTCATCACACCTTAAGGTACTACATAAGAAACGGATGGTGAACTTAATTACTGAACAATGTGAGATGTTATTTCGCCTGTTGTATTTTCTATAACTCGTCTTTTTCGAGACACCCGAAAAAGTAGAACGACTATTCAATTCCGGTGCCCAACAGCGTTACGAAATACGTGACATAAATGAAATAATAATCTACGTAAAAAAACACATGTATTTGAAATAATAAAATGATATATAAATAGACCGCCATTCTGGTCACCCAGAGAGGACATTTAAAAATAATAATTGATGGTTATTGCTATCGATAATAACACAGAGATATAATAATTAATATTTATGTGGCATCCTGTGTTGCCATATCCGGTTTGGACCATAATAAACCGAATATAATATTCAAAAACATGACGATAAAATGGACGTAATATGCGATTTTGGAGAGTTAACATTAATATGACAATGAAGTTAGTTGTATCTGTTAATATAAATAAATCTGATCTTTTAAACAAACATAAGCACATTTTATGCATGATCTAACAAATTTATTGTAGTTTTTTATAAGTAGTTTCCTTTTGACAGGTTAACCGCTTCGGAGACTAAGCGCAAGAAAAAATAACTAATAACTAACTGGTCAAGAAAAAATACAAACCGTGAACGTATATTATTTATTTTTTGATTTTACTTCATATATACAATAATGTGTACAATAACGGGTTTATTGCCATAAGATCCCGTTCCCACTTGTCGTGTGTTGGGCACGACAACATTTTAAATGGAGCTGTTCTCACTTACGCAATAACGATAAGTATGAACAACTCCATTAAAAATGTATTGCCACTAGATCACACGACATATTGTCGTGTGATCTAGTGGCAATACATTTAAAATGGAGCTGTTCACACTTACACGATAACGATAAGTATGAACAACTCCATTTAAAATTTATTGCCACTCGATCACACGACATATTTTCGTGTGATTTAGTGATTATACATTTTAAATGGAGCTGTTCACACTTACACGATAACGATATGTGTGAACAACCCCATTTGAAATTGAAATATTTTTTTAATTGCATATACGCATTAAAATATTAATTGCATTGTCGGCCTTCGTGGCTCAGTTGGTTGGGTATCTGACTGCTGATGCAAAGGTCCCGGGTTCGATTCCCGGTGGAGACACAGTTTTCAATTGTGTTTTCAGTCTGGATCTGTGAGACGATTAATATCGTAAGTCTCCAGAATGTGGCAACTTGTTATTGGGTGCGTGTTCAATTAATATTTAACATAGTACCTGTTATTTGCCCGAGAAGCAATTAAATAAATAAATAAATAAATAAACATTGGATTCCCTGTCGAGAAAAAAGCCAATGTTTGCGTATATGCAATATGAAGCGCATAAAGTGATCACATAAACCAGACGATGACAGGTCGTAAGCCCTGTAGGTGCCTTGAGTATCTGGTTCTTCTATAATATCCCAACTTCGTCTCTATTGAGATGATAATAAAGTTTGTCAATAAAAATATCCATTTTAAATGTATTGCCACTAGATCACACGACATGTTGTGTCTAACACAGGACAAGTGGGAAAGGGATTTTAGGCATTTTTTTCCATCCAACCAAAGCAAGGTGGGGCCATAAATAGTGTAGTGGTAGGTAATGGCGGACGCACCTTGGGTGCGCTGGAGCGCTGAACCGGTGAAATAAAATAAACACAAGACCCAAATTATGGATCAACAAACATGGTTTAAAAAAATCCAAATAACTTGTCAAGTAAGTACAAGAATGAAGACAACGGTCAGAATGCAGAGTCCTACCTAAATACTAAATTCTAAACACTAACCATGTTTTCATTGCACAGTCGCTCACTTATGTTTGAAGATCACGTGGCTTCCTAACTGGAGGATGCTACGACGTTTTTCTATGAGAATTGCATTGCAGAGACATATCTAAATAATTAGCGCATGCGCATCGGCGCGGCGTAAGCTAACATTTGCGAATTGTCAATAAGTAAGGTTGATAGCGAGGAACCTTACGAGTGGTTTAATACTAAAATACGAGATTTTTTCGGTGGATGATGATTTTATCGGCTTTGTTGAATATGTATTTGGTAATTTTCTCAAATCAAATACCAAACAGAGTATTCAGTGATCCATACGAGATGCTGAAAATTCTGTGGAATTTCAAAAAAATCGTAACATCGAGCTGTCAGTGTGAAGGGTGTGAAGTTGGTTACATATGTTTGTGCTGTTATAGCAAAAAAACATTTTAAACGTCAGAAAAGAGATAGATATTTTTCTAAGCCCATAGAAAGCTATCTATATCTTTTCTTTATACACAATAATGTGAAATTCTACGCTATCGACCGTAAGTTTGTCGTAGTACTTAGTTAGTGATGTCTCTGCAACGCAATACTAAATGCTCCAGTGAGGTTAGGAGTTAGTATTTAGTTACCTAGGATTGTGCATTCGGGTCAAAATTTCGAATATCGCGTATCCTTAAATAAACGCCTGAAATTATGCAACGGTGCCGGACCCGTGGTGCGTTTTTCCAAGCGTAATTCATTTACTATAGCAAATGTATGGAAATTAAGAGAACTTACTGGCTCGTAAAATGATAGATATTTCATATGAGCGCGCCGCAACGATAAGCTATGTAGGTAAAATATGTATGTATGTATGTTAGTTTGCCGATTCTATGTTAGGCGGCGCGCATTTCGCTGTTGTTTAAATAAGTTTGTTTAATTATAAATTATAGCACATTTGTTATTGTAATTTTTTTCTTAATGCCTGTGTATTATTGTTATTTGTATAATTTTGCGTTATATTGAAAAATGATCTTTTTCAATTTACAATCGTGGCGATTTTATGATGGCTAACGGCACTTTTACAACTAATTTATAAAATAGCCGAGTCCTTTTAAAAATCCGTTAAACTTTTGAAACTTATATGCTCGATTTCCATAACTTTCATTGAATTTTCGTTATTTTTCCACATTAAAAGAATAAAAACATAATATTTCAAACACCATGACACAGACGGTCTCAACGCGTCAGTACTGAGCATCGAAAGAAAGTTGATTCAGACAATACCAGATTTTGAATTTTAATATGTAAGTAGCTGGTTTTTTGATGTTTTCCTTCTTATTGAATATACATAGGTATGAAAAAGGTAAGTCTGGCACCTGGGAGTGGTTTCATTTACCAGTGCGCATCCTATTCATAGGTGAAAATTGTAGATTTTTTCTCATAAGTTCCATCATCAGAACTCGATGAAATTTACATGCGTGATTATTTCTGAATCACTCCTTTCCAATTAAAAAGAAATCATTAAAATCGCAAAATGTGGTAAAGAGTAACTATCGCTGATGAGTTTGATGATTCTCTTATGGATGTTATGATTTGATCTTGACCAAAATGTAATGCAACCAATGAAGATACGCATTTTCTAAAGAAAAAGAAACAACGATATCGACCGACGTAGTAATCGGTGAACATACATATAGAAATATGTAAAATTGATAATATCCTCAGTTTTCGCAAATCGTTTAAATAAAGGATTTATTCCAAGGCTTGTGAGTTTAAATATAATACTATGCCATAACTTTTTTGAATGTGCTGACTGAGACTCGGTTGCTGCCGAAAGGATGGCTTCAAAATCCATTGTTAAGGAGGCTGAAGCTCTGCCGTTGTTGTACGGCCATCAAAAGTAAAACTTACCAAGTATTTTCTATTGTATTATTTGAGATTGAAAAATAAATAAATGAAACCTTTGGGTAAACTAAATAATCTGGTTTATTTTTCAATTTGATTTTGGTGTACCTATGTATAAGATAATTAGGTAAAAGTATGTAGTTTGTGAGTTGGTCTGTTGTTTGTAAAAGTGTTTTAGAGGCGCAAAGTAAAATAGATGTTTACACCTGCTAGGGTCGGGTCAATTCTTATCTCACCTGAGGTGCTGAAAACTTCACTGCTTTGGTCAGACAAACTTGAATCTTCCAACTTTGCTTACCTGGAACAATAATAAAACAAACATTAGTATGTAGGTACATATAGCAAATCTGTTATGACCTTAGAATCTCTAAACCCTTCAAATTAGAAATAACACTTACTAATATGTATTATGCGTATGTCAGGAGTGTACTAGAATATTGTCATCAGAAGGAGCACATAATAATTTCTTGAAACATTTGGATTATATCGGTAAATTATAATTCTAATTACCATAATATTTGCAATCTCGAAAACAGACGAACAATTATAGACATGATAATATACCTTCACAAATTTTTACACAACCTAAATTACTTTCTAAATAAAACTTAAACTGCCAGTCACGCAATTTCAGATCTCAGTTTTGGTTCTATGTCGACCGATGTTACACAAACTACTCACAAAACATTTATACTAGACGGGAGTTTCTCCAACTACAATACATACTTTAAACGTTTCGCAAGCAGATTTCAAAACATATTACAACAATTCGATAAATAGTCCATAACACAATCACATTCTTCAGTAATGGTATCTTTCTTAGTGTATATCCCACAATGTAGGGTTACCAGCGAGAATTATGCAGGTATGCATTACTTCATACATAATACCATATAACACACATTGACTTTAATATATTAAATAAATGAATTTGTCATTTTTATGCGACTGAAAAAGACTGCCCGACCCAGGCTGAAATCCCGCAAGGGCTTCCTAAGATACACTGAGCCGCTAAAACATCTCCAGAGGAAGCCAGGCTCACTTTGTGGAATCGAACCTCAGGAGCATCTCCCCTCAGGTCACAGTCTGGACTGGCGCACCTGGAAATCACTAAATAGATAACGGGCGTCGGCAGATCGAAAGATAACCTAAGGAGATGGGGAATCATATCAGATGACGACTGCCTTTCGTGTGAATGCGGCCTGCCACAGACCACTAACCACCTACGAGATATCCCTGCCTGCCCTGCTACCTGCTCACTCGAGGACCTACTGCGCTGTAGTGGCGCAGCATCTGACGTTGCAAACTATTGGTCGAGAACTGTTTGAATGCTGCTGACACGAAGAAGAAGAAGAATGTGAAATTTATATTTTTACACTTGTGCGGAAACATTGAGATACAAGGAACTAATAATACTTTTTAATATAATCATATCATATTATTTACTAATAATATTGAATCCTCTTTGTTTTCCAAACAAATAAATACACATACAGACTTACATAGAATAAGTATTATTTATTTATTTGATAAAGAAAAAAGATGATACATAATGCAATAGGTACAATACAGTTACAATATTTATTAACATTTCCCCCCAATAACAGTTAACACTCGAGTTTTGGAGATTTTTTTTAACTATAATATAGTTAAAAAAAATATATTATATTATGTAAGATTGCTGTATGATTTCATAGGCCCGAATTTATAAAACTTACTAAGAATTTTCGCAATGCTTAGCACGACAAATTCCATACATTTCTGTGTGCTAAGTATTGACTTGAGCACTGAGAATGGTTTATAAATACGGCCCTTAGGGTTTGAGTACTTTTACTAAGTTATAAGTTATATATACATATTTATAGATATGGATCTTTTTGTGATGATATGGTAGGTACTTGATTTGCAGAATCCCCTCCAAACATAGTAGATATAAGTTACATATTATAGAAAACATATTATTAGGATGCAATGAACTAATAATACTTTTTTTAGTCAATTGTTCTAAAGTAGAGGCGTTCACTTTGTGAAAATTCATTTTAAATATATTTTAAAATAAATTAATAATCTTTGTTTGTTTCCACTAGTTATATTTTTTAAAACACAGCATGTTTCGATAACCTCCGTTATCTTCCTCAGGTGAGTTAATACTAACTGAAAACTAATGTGTGCGTGGTGTGTGGCAGTGTGGTGTGGTGTAGTAGAAAGCGGGGGCAAGGGTTGGGGAGGGGTTGAGCGTTGACCTAACGGGAACATGGACAATAGTGGTGAAGTGTAGGGTTGCGTCTGATTATTTATTATTTTATTGTGATTATTAATTGCTTTGTGTATTTCTAATGTCTCTAGATTGTTTTGTTTCAGTCCGTATGTGTGTTTTTGTAATAATTGGGTGTTTGTACTGTCAAATGTATGATTTTCTTGTATTAGGTGGTTTGCAAATTCTGAAAAACCGAGTCTTTTTTTAGTACTTATCATATCATACTTTTTTTAGTACTTATATGTATATATGGTTGGATAATTTATATAGCGCCGTTTTCGTGAAAACTCACCTCAAGTGCGCTTTGTAGCTATTAGTTTTTCATGTTAGTAAAAGCTTAAAATCTAGGTTATTAATCTTAAATTAAATTAAAAATAAACATAAAAACGATGTATACAATACTTAGTAAATTCTATTTAATTGAATCTAATGCCATGAAACGTTGAGAAGTGTCACGGAGCAGTTAATTACAGTGTTATTAAGTTGGTTTCATTACATTATATTCAAATTCAACTTATCATATTATATTATTTACTTATAACATTGTATCCTATTTGTTTTTCCAAATACATTTTTTTTAAATGAATATGTCCTTGTTAAACAAGTACATATACATCTTCCTACGTTCCCTAAAATAAGTATATAAATGCTTGTGCTATAGGTGAATGAAATCGGTCGAGGCAGGATTCGAACTCGCGACCACTGGATTACTAGGTACTCCAGCGCGCTAACCGCTTTGCCATCGACCCATCTTTACATAAATAAAATATATATCTATATTCCTAAAAATAAAAACTAGAAAGATGGACTTACGCCCAGAAACACTACTGCTTTCTTGGTCCGAAAATTTACAACACCTTATATACCTAGCGATTGTCACACAATGAGTGTGCATGTTCTGAAAATGTTTGTAAATAGGTGGATGTTGTGTATAACTACCTAATCGAGTATAAGCATGGAGTGAGGAATATTCATTCTATGTTCCGTGAGTATAAGTTAACAAACATACTTATTTAGTTAATGTTTTTCGTTTTTTAAATGATATCCCAACTTCGTCTCTATTGAGATGTTAAAAAGTTTGTCAATGAAGTATAAATATGTTAAGAGAAATAAATTCTCTTGAACAAATTGACAGTTGGATTAATATGACATAAAAGGTTTTAAGTTTTTTCACCTTTTGAATAACACGTTGTGTTAGTTAATAAAGGGTTCTACTATTAATAAAGATAATGAAGATACCCTAGAAATAAAAAGACGAATAATGACAGGTAACAAAGCATTCTTCTCTCTGTTACCGGTGTTCAAGTCTAGAAGTGTCCATAGAAAGACAAAAGTAACCCTATATAAAACAATCATCAGGACTGTTGTGTCATATGGGTGTGAGGCTTGGACACTGACAATAAGGTCTGCGGAGATGCTGGACATCTTTGAGAGAAGAGTGCTGCGTAAAATCCTGGGACCCGTGAATGATGGACAAACATGGAGAATTAGATACAACGATGGGTTGTACAGCATTTACAAAGCACCCAAACTGTCTGAACATATAAGACTAAGCAGGCTAAGATGGGCCGGGCATGTTCAGAGAATGCCATCATCACGGGTACCAAAAAGAGTCTTAGAGGGGAACCCAGGTGGCAAAAGAAAGGTCTGAGGCTGCGATGGGGAGATGATATCGGGAGGGACGCATCCCAGCTTCTGAATGTGCCTAACTGGAGGGTCGCAGCAGGTGACAGGAGAGGTTGGAGGAGGAAGTTGCTGGAGGCCAAGGCTTGATATGGGCTGTAGAGCCATTGAAGAAGAAGAGAAGTGTTTGTAACCTTTGTAACCAATGTAACATTATTGATACAAAACAGGTAGTGCCTTTATTCATGCATTAAATAACACCTACAATATGAATAGATGTGTTGGCGTGTAGGTGGATTAGTATGTAAGAGATAAGATGGAATATCGTATAGAATTGTATGAAAAGCGACCAAGTGTAAGTTGTGAAAAAGTTTATTTCGGGTGTCGTAGTGAAAGGTGTTCAGATCTATTTTTAAACCGACGACGCTAAGGAATCCCCGACAGTGTCATGGCTGTGCGGCGGCCTGAGAAAGAGGCGGGGCGGAGGAAGAACAGGGGTAGCTACCTACTTACCTATGTAGTATATACAGTTGTTGTAAACATTGATATCACAATTTCGCTTGTTTAAAAAGAACATATTCTAAAAATGTATTTATTGATAGCATATACAAATAAATGTAAATCTGCGATGAAATTTTTTTTGCATTTTTTGCAGTGAGATTTCGTTGTCAGAGCTGTAAATTTGGAAGTTATATTTATTAAAAATATGCTATTTCTTTCACAATTGTGTTCTAAGCCGTCCATTTATCGGGCGGAGCACAAACTAATATATGTTATCATTTTGTATTGAAAAAATTACATTCTAAATTGGCGAATGTTGCAATTGCGTAAAGTGGTCACTTAAGCCCTGTATGAATGTGTTTGTGATTTTTCCTTGCTTTCAAAACACAATCTCTTTAGAGATGTTCCAAAAATATACCTAAGTACATACTTCTATATGTTTCATTAATTCCAAATGTACCTATATCTGTTTATAGTTTTAATCGTACATGTATTGTGCCGAATCATCTTTGTCCGAATATGTAGCAGATGGTTGACTTAAAGTAATTGTCACTAGGCAATAAGTCTGACATTTGTTATAAGAAAAAATGTTGTGTAGGTACAATAAAGTGTTTAAATAAATATGAAGGTCCATATCCATACATTCCCTCAGATAATGAATCAAAATATGAAGCCGGTTGAAGACCAAAAGCTAAGCTGCGCCGAAGCTAAGCTAAGCTAGCTACAGCTAAACTAGAAATATGTTGCGTGCGCACCAAAAACTATGCGAGAGCTATGTAAGTCAGTTTTGCGCAGTCTATATTGTTTTACCGAGCCGGGCAGATGTGTCTCGAGGCGATTTAGAAAATGATCAAAGACGAAAATTGTGATGACGGATTCAGTCATTCAGTCTGATGAAAATTAACTAACTATGCTAAACTTTTGGACTGCTGTAGCAGTCTGGGTCAACTGCTTTCAGTTGTCGTATTACGGCGGTCTGCAATTTCAATACAAAATTCTCGTTTCCAATATATTATGGACCGCTTGAAGCAGTCGTGTTGCAGTTTTACCGACTACAAACTGCGAACTGCATATATGAGGACGCTAAGTGAGCAGCAAAAAAAAAGCATAGACCGAAAAGTAGCCCATGGAGCCCTCAAGATTGGCAATCTCGGCGGTGAAAAAAGATCAATCGACGAATATGAACAGAAGATTCACACTATTGGATTGTCATTGTAACGTAAAGCATCAGATCTAGGTGTGACCAAGATCTCGGTAAAAAATAACTAAATGGAAATCCACCAATAGTCATTGAGGCACCATAACTATGACAGAAATTCTAAATTCTTTTAAACTTGTCCTTCCAGATCAAGAAATCCGCATTTTTTCGCTACTCTCATCACCACCCTGACTGTCAACGGCCCCTTCGCAGAATGCTAGAATGAATAACAAAAAAAATGTATGGCACGAAGAGTAGCTCATGGAGACATCTAGATTAGCAATCTCGGCACCGTGGTGCAAAAAGAACAATTAGCAAGTGTAAGTCGAGATTCACACTTGCGGATTGCCGGCGACTTCAGATCCATATATATATATAGGGTTTAATATAATGCTTCTTTTAATAATACATATTGTTAAATAAATAAACGCGTTGACTATTTACACAGTTTATTGTTGAATACGGTAGTTAGATATTTATAAGATAGAAGTACAATAATAGTATACAAATGACACACAACGTGAGAGCACTATAAACGATCAATCCAGCCCCGGCCTTACCCCAGACACTCGTTTATCTCCCAACTTCCGAAGAATGCCGATCTCCTGATTCGTGCAAACTCGTATAATACCTATCAGCTATGAAGATCGACTGTTGTAAGGCGCAACATCAATATAGGTATTACATAGGGCATCAGAGAAGTGACCAAGATCTCTGGAAACAAACAAGTCAGTGGGAATCTTCGGATAATAAGGCACCATTCTATGGCAAAATCGTTTGAAGGCTTTAGATAATGCAAAATCCGCATTATAATAAATCATTTTTGTTCAATCAGAAATACTGAGAAAAAACATATAAATCTTCTTGGTTGCCCACTCCTGCAACGGAGCAAAGAAGCCAAGTCATAGAAGACAGGAGACCCCCGGGCTGTAAAGATCGATCACCATCCACAAATATCACCCCTCATCCAGCCCCTTTCTTCCCATCACACCTCTTTCCTCGTTTTAATCATTATCTTTTCTTTATTTATAATATTTTCACACATTTATATACAAAGACTACAAAGCGATATTTACTAGTTGCATGTAACACATGAGATCCAACTGTCGATGTTGATATAATGTATAATTAAAAAATACGTACCAACCTATAAACAGTAGGCATGTATGACAAAATAGGATAGTATGGAGGTCAGTCTGTGTTTCCTACCCAGAATATGAAAACAGCATGATGGTATGTATGTATGTTTGTAGATTAAGTATCAAACTATCGAGTGAGATATTGTGTAGTGTATACTACCTTACAAATTGTATGAAACGATGTCGTCACTAAATTCAATTTTTCGAAAAATTATTAAAAAATATCAAGCCAAGATACGCGAGATTTGTATGCAGGGTCTATATTATTCATGGTTTTTTCCAACTTTGAGGTCAAAAAACACCAACTTATTCGCTTCTTTCATACATGGATCTATTCAGATTTTGGAGTAGAACATTTGGTGTCTGTGTGTGTGTCCCGTATAACTTTTGATTAGCTAGATTATTTTTGAAGTGCATTAGCACAGAGCCTAAAATTTCAGAATATGTACATAGTTATAGGCCTAAAAAACTTTATACTCAAAATTTTGAATTTTTGTTCTAGTCAGGGGCTTTCAATTTTTGAAATTTTACTTAATTTTTCTATATATCTCAAAAACCATTAAAGCTAGAACGCAGTAAATTGGTATTTAATATAGACAAATACAAAAACTCAAATATTTTTTTTATTAAAGTGCCAGAGTTTAATCTTCATATTTGGGAAAATTCCGTTTCAAAAAATGATTGCGGTAAAATAATGATTAATTTCCTTTATTTTGAGGTTAGATATACAAATTTCCGCCATACGACGATGAAAATAAAATACATTAAAACTGATAAATAATATCGTCCGAAACGGGGTGAATTATGTTTTATGGCAACACTGTATCATCATTGTGTCATTCCATAGAGAAATATTTTCCCGCCTGTTTACATATTATATTATTATTGCGCGGGAAATATTATGCTACCTACATAATATAAAGTTATTTGTTTTGTTCGATATACAAAAACAAATTCGCGGGCGATAGAACAAACAAGAGATGAAAAAAATACCAATAATAATAATCGCAATGTGTGAGATATTGTTTCAATAGGGATGGACAATGTCATATACGGTCAAGATATTTGTAAAAATTCCCTGACCGTATCATGACCTGATTTTTTCTTTCTTTTTCTAGCCCCTCTGTCTCGGTTTATCCTTGGACGTATGCGCCTGAATCTTCTGTCTTGAATTGTCACAACGGGATCACTCTGAGCCGCCAGCTTCCTCTCAATACTGGACCATCATGTTGATGTGGGTCTACATCTACCCTTAGGTCTATCTGGGATGTTGAGCGCTTTCTTTACCGAATAAATTTCATCTGACCACACCATCACATCCTGCTTTCTTTCAGATTTTCAGTTATCGTATCATGACTGATTAACCAGGATTATTTTATTAAATTTGCGCATTGTTGCACGCGTCAAATTTTGAATTCCAATTTTAAATATTTTTAAAGATGCATATAAGCAAACATTGTATTTTTTCCTCTCGGGATTGAATGATATTTAATGATATTTTTTTAACGCAACAATGGAGACGAATTTGGAATATTATAGGAAAAACATTAAGTTAATTATGCCTTCTTATTAAGATCTCTATCAATCGAAAGCGCTTAGGCAAATAAAAATACTCATTGTGGAATCTATGTAGTATATAGCATCCTCAGAGGCACACTATATTCTAGTATATAGTGTGCCTCTGAGGATGCCAGCTATGAATAGCGAAAGTGCTTAGGCAAATAAAAATACTCATTGTGGAATCTAGTATATAGCATCCTCAGAGGGACACTATATACTAGTATATAGTGTGCCTCTGAGGATGCCAGCTGTGACTAGCGAAAGTGCTTAGGCAAATAAAAATACTCATTGTGGAATCTAGTATATAGCATCCTCAGAGGCACACTATATACTAGTATATAGTGTGCCTCTGAGGATGCCAGCTGTGAAATAAAAAAAAACTCATTGTGGAATCTAACTGTGTTTACCAATCGTAATTTTTAGGCAGTTAAGAAAAACAAAAATATCTAAGATAATATTTTTAAAATATTTTTTATTTATTTATTTATTTATTTATTTATTTATTTATTTATTTATTTTTTTATTTATTTATTTATTTATTTATTTATTTATTTATTTATTTATTTATTTATTTATTTATTTATTTATTTATTTATTTATTTATTTATTTATTTATTTATTTATTTATTTATTTATTTATTTATTTATTTATTTATTTATTTATTTATTTATTTATTTATTTATTTATTTATTTATTTATTTATTTATTTATTTATTTATTTATTTATTTATTTATTTATTTATTTATTTATTTATTTATTTATTTATTTATTTATTTATTTATTTATTTATTTATTTATTTATTTATTTATTTATTTTTTAAAGATACCAACAGAACATTGAAATATACACACACAAGTTAACACATGATACAAACACATAAGGTCTCCAATGCTCCAATGACAGGCGTCTGTCACATACTACTAAACATTAATTTAAATAAAAAAAAAACAATCATCGCTTAAAACGTACTTATGTACATAAGATTTGCAGTAAAATAACACTGGTAACGGTGATAAAACAGAAACCTTTAATAAGGAGATAGATTATATAATAATAATGTCTACATAAAAATAACATTTACCGAGTACAAGATAATAATGTTGCCATCACTGCACAATGCGAGCGCAATCGGGTATTTAATATAGGTACATGGCGACATAGCATTGGTCATCATAAAACGTCGCAGACAATGTTCCGAATTCGGCAAAACAAAATGTTCCCATTTATATAATGCATTAAATGCATATTTTGTAATTTATGTACTAATAATATGTGCCTTTATAAATATTTATATACAATAAATATTTAAACAGCAATATTTAAATACAAACATACATGTACACATACATACATACATACACACATACATTCACAAACATAGATACATATACAAACACATACAGACACATATACATACACTTATTTATTTATTTATTTATTTATTTATTTATTTATATACATACACACACATACACATACATATATACCTACTTCCCGTTTATCACTGTGCTATGTCACTGTGTGTTGATTGTGAATTGAGGCACTCGCGTACTGATCTCTTAAAAGTAGACGCTGGGTTCGAAAACACATCAAGGTCAGGTAAGATTCTTGATAGTCTATTATATGACCTCATCATTCTTTTGATTGGACAGAAGTGACCCACATTGGTGTTAAATTTTTTTAGCCGGAAAATTTCACTATTTCTTAATCTGGAATTCGCGTGAAAATTCAACAGCACCAAATCCGATGTATCCAAGAAACCCTGGACCAACTTACGCAGGTACATCAATTCTGCAACATCACGTCTGACTGATAACCTTTCCATATTAAAGAGTGATAAGCGCTCCTGATAATCTAAACCCCTACCATGACCCGCTCTATAAGACAGAATTTATTGTTCAAAACATGTTCATATTGACTTTAATAAAGAATGACCAAGAATATTCCACGACCAATCTGTTTGAAGTATTGTCCATCACTAAATTTTATCAAGTAAGTACTAAGATATTATAAAATGAGATATTAGAAGCACTTCTAAATGGGATTATATCAGTAATTTATTTACCTATTTGCCTAACAGATGATATAAATATTGTTTTCAGAATGTTTATTTATTGACAACAGAGAATCATAACTGCATAAATGTAAATGAAAAGTGCGTATGAAAAATAACTTATTTATAACAATTTTTTACCATTGTCACTACCTCCTGCTCTGCATATGTGGACTGCAAACAGCCTTTTTACTAAATAAGCGACAAAAGAATGCAGAGAACGAAAATTAACTTATGGAGCCCTCTAGATTGAATATTTCGGCACCACAGTGCAAAAAGAACTATCGACGAATGCGAATAGAAGATTTACACTCGTGGACTGTCATTGACTTTTGCTCTTTTTTAATCAAGATCTCTGTGAAAAAAATACTTAATCGGAATCTATCAAATTGTTATTCGAGATCAGAGAATCCGCGTAACCAAGGGTACCTTGAAGAGGCCTACGGACATCAACGAGGATCTCCAATCTATAAGAGGACACTATTGAGTGGCAACAATCCCACATGATGAGTATGTTTAATTTATTTTTAAATGGAAATGGAGTTCAGAAAGGCTCAGTTGAATGAAGCGATGGAGCAAGATAGTGAGGAATGGAGGATAAAACTATAAAGAGCAGACCCCAAATCAAATACAGAAGAACTATAAGAAAAAGAAGAAAAAATATTTGATTTGATTTGGAACCATGTGATTCATATTAATTACACCAACATAGTTAACTAGTCTCTTTCTATGGCTCTGAAATAAAAATCGCGTCAGAGTTTGGATTTATGACAGGTATTATGGCGGACATTGGGATCTGGTTGATCTGTTTTGTGTGAGCCCATATGTTTGTTGTGATAATGAATGTGATTACAGAAAGTTGAGATTGTATATATATTTAGTGTGGAACGGGAAAAATCACCTGGTTCATACATATAATTGTCAATATAAATTGTAAACTGCTAGCCCTAGACCAGGATTTCCTAGTTGGGCAGCAGTAATCTATTTATTTTATTTATTTATTTTATTTATTTATTGTCAACAGCTTTGTACATGCGTATTACAATAGATATTACAATTTAAATAAGCCAATTATAGACAAACATAATTTCAAATTATAATACTAACGCTGAAAGGGTACATAAATTAATAAATTGTTTGAAACCGACTCGCCAATGCAGATCCCGTGCAATACGTGAATCAACCTACACAAATATACGCAAATAATTTCAGTATTTCGATAAGTACCTGAACCCACGAAATAATCACGCGGATACCCGTAGGTAGGTTTATAAGTATTAAATACACAGTCAAATTCATATTAACTATGAACTTATTGTTGTCATTATAAATATGGTGTGATAAATAAAATAAAAATAAAAATATATTATATTCCTTCGTTATACAGACTGGTGTTTATTACGAAAAAAATATGTGTTTATATTTCTAATTCAAAGTATGTGGTTATCGTAAGAACTGTCAGTCTAAAAGGGTCATTTATTTTTCAAATACCATGGGCAAGTAAGGGATAAGGTTTAAATATCAAAATGCTTTAATTTTGTTTGTTTTCAAACCAATTTCCCTTGTACAATTGTACAAATAATACATCCAATATCCATACAACATTAAGGTCGTTGAAGATTCCCATGTTAACAATAATAACAATTTGACAAGAATGTTATTTGCAAATGATGATGATCGTACAAACAAGATGTTGACATATCATATCTTGACCCAAGAGTGGATAGTAGTTAGAGGTCCAGAGATATGCCCCTCAACACAAACAACTTATGTCAAAACGCTTTGCGGACCATTTTCAGACATGATACAAAATAACAACAATAAATCCGGGTTAGTTTTGTTCAAGGTACATGTACATAACCCTCGTCATGTCCACGTATTCTACATAGACTCTAGACCCATTTCAATCTCTCTATATACTGACTTACATGCTCTTTACACCATCTATTTATATTAAATCTTCTGCTTTGATAGCAAACAACCATCTTGGTTGTACTGATGGAAATCAAATAAGATTTAATACTAAGAATACCAAATTTTATTCATCTTTAAATAACGATCGTTTTGCTTGGAAACGACCTTTTCAACTGATTAAACAAAGCAAAGTATATCAGCTTTGAATACCAATGAAATATATCAACAAGAATATAAGGTTTAGCAATGCTACATGTCATGGTAACCTTTTAAGCCTGGGCGGACGTGATGATGGAGGGTCAAAGCAGGAATTCAATTTCCGTGGCTGCTGATTTGGTGCGTTAGCAGGAGGTTTTATTCTTACGTCATCCTCGTTCACGTCCGGTCAACGTTGAGAAAGAATTCCAACTGTCCAACTGTCCAATTGATCCAACTGTCAATTTGTTCAAGAGAATTTATTTCTCTTATACATACCATCACGCCATGTCCCTCACGGGGTAGGCAGAGAGAACCGAACGCCACCTACTTCTATCTTGACATACATTCATCGCCTCGTCGACATTCATACATCGTTTTATACATGTTCAACTGTTGTTCACGCTTCTTACATTTCCGTTTTTCAAAATACCGTTGACATGGACGTGCCATTCCTTCCTTGGGCGGCCCCGACCTCTCTTTCCATTCCTGTCCGCAATGTATATTTTCTTCAGGTGTTCCTCATTCATTCTCCTCATGTGGTCAAAGCATCTCAGTGTGTTCACTTTCATTCTATTAATGACATCTTTCTTTATCTTACATTACTGTACTCATTTCTGACCCTGTCAAATGGACTGTATATTTTGAGGGAATTGGTCGGGTTGGGATAGGACAAGAGAAATTTTTCATAAGGAACTGAGATTGACTTACTCAGGTTCTCGGTGATGTACCTACAGGATTTGCAGTTCACTATTTTATTTGAAATAGTGAACTGCAAGTGGATTCCGCATATCTGTTGGTGGAAATTGCCTTCCGTTGCCCTTTACGCAGTACGAAATCGAATTGATTATTTGCTATTCCTATTTGTTAGAACAATTATGCGCAGAATTATTTTGTCAGACGTAGTTGTAAATTGAATAATTCTATCGATAAATCTGCAATCGATATTCTAAATAACGATTTTGCAAATCTTTTTTATGTTGTGTGAACTTTTTGTGGGCACATATTAACTTTATTTTATTTTATTATTATTTCTGTTTTATTTCACTCTTACTTATGCTTCCTTTTGTTATCTCTACATATTTGGAAACTTAGCCGGTTTATTTCATTATTTTTTTTTGTAGCATTAATATATTTACAAAACTGTATGTTTTCTTGATAATTAAGTAACTAAATAATAAAAAAAATTATCTCTTTCGCACTTAATGTATTCTGTTGTGTATGCTCTTTCTTGATGATATTGTAAGAATTAGTTTAAAAGTATCATATTTGTGGGGCGATTCGCTCTCAAATAACGTGTCTATATATAAAATGTCAACGCACCCGAACATATACGATGCTCTGTTGGTAAATTTTTTGCATTAAAAAAATTAAAAAAAACGTATGAAATAAATGATCTGATGAGGCCAAACGCGACAAAAGATACGGTACCTACATCTAGTTTTAAAACATATCCAAAGATCATTCCTCTCGGCATCGAGCAAAATATCAAATGGAGCGATACACTAATTAGGAAATGAAAAGTCTATTGGAAATACAAAATGTCTTTATCAGGAAATAACATGGTATAGAATTCAAGTATTGATCAACCCTTTTTTGATTGTCGTTAAAGACTCCTAGTGTCCATATTTGCAAGTGAAATGAGATTGGGAATCCCCTTTAACAAAATTATACGGGTTTCTTTTTCGTCCTCTTTTTTTTATTTAAATTATACATTTATACAAAAAACCATCAGGCGACAATGGAGAGACCCTTTTAAGCAGATTTTCGATCCAATTTAAACTATTTAAAGTATACCTTAATCCTCGTCCCAAATCCTTTGATACTGGTCACAACGGAGTGCTTGCAAATTTTAGTTGGAGATGTAAAGCTGTATTTAAGCTTCGATGAATCTATATGATTCCAATATATTTTTGCTAATCATACGACAGTCATGGTTATTGGTCGTATCTTAGATAAATTCGCCCATTATTGAACCACCAAATGATGAAATTACATACATACATACCATCACGCCATATCCCTTACGGGGTAAGCAGAGAGAACCGAGCGTCATACTCCTCTATTTTTGCACACATTCCTAGCTTCCTTTACATCCATGCATCGTCTCATACATGCTCGTCGATTATTCAAGCTTCTTATATTTCCTTCTTTCAAAATATCATTCACATGGAATATTTTTATTATTGCATATGCGCAAACATTGGATTTTTTTCCCTGTCGGGAGTCAAAGATATTTTTTAACAGATTTTTAATCATCTCAATAGAGACGAAGTTGGAATATTTATTGTAGGAGAACCGGGAAATCAAGGCACCTACAGGGCTTACGACCTGTCATCGGCTGGTTTACGTGATCACTTTATGCGCTTGCGCAACGTTCACCAATTATGCCTTTTAATGAGATCCCTATCAATTCAATTTTGAAAGTTCTATATATTGTAATACTGAAATTCTTTTCGCTTGAAAATAAGGAATTTTTACTACAGCCATCTATGGGTGAAATTATGAACAACAATCTTATTATTTTTATTTATTTTGTTGGAACGCCATCTATTGAGAGAATTGGTTTTTTCAAAAAAGTGATCACGTAAACCAGCCGATGACAGGTCGTAAGCCCTGTAGGTGCCTTGATTTCCCGGTTCTCCTACAATAAATATTCCAACTTCGTCTCTATTGAGATAATTAAAAATCATTCACATGGTCACGCCATCCCTTTCTGGGGCCCCTGCTATTCACTCCATCTCTTACACCCATGTATATTTTTTTGGTCAGTTGTTCATCATACATTCTTTCAATATGTCTAAACCATCTCAAGGAATTCACTTTCATTTTATTTATAATACTCTTCTTCATCTTGCATTCCATCCTTATGTCCTCATTTTTTATTCTATCATATATCGTTATATTACATACTCTTCTTAGTGATCTCATTTCCACAGCATTTATTCTACTTTCATGCGTCTTTTGCCACGTCCATGTTTCACTGGCAAAGTGGGCACTACAATTGCATTAGGTACGGCAATTTTGGCTTCCTTTGAGATGCTTGGATCGGACATTACTGGTCTGAGAGCTCCGTTTATTCTGATACCTGCCATAACTCTTCTTTTAATGTCTTTATCAGGTCTTCCATTCCGTTCAAATATACTCCCCAAGTATAAATATTCCTCTACTTGTTCTAGCCATTCGTTCTCTACTTTTATTCTACACGGAGTTATACTTTCAGTTTTTTCGAATACCAATATCTTAGATTTACTCACATTCATTCTCAGTCCGTTCTGCAAGCATCCTTCATACACTTTATTCACTAAATACTGTAACTCATCCGCACATTCAGCAATCACCACTTTATCATCTGCATACATCAAATCACGTACATTTACAGTATTTAGTGCCAGACCTATATTTTCATGAAATTAATGTATCGTAATAAAATGCTCAGGAATGATCTATGACCTTTTAAATCATTTATTTATTTATAACAACAAAATATTAAGAGGGAAATATAAGAAGAAGAAAAAATATGGCGTTCATTTCTGTGTGAATACTTCGTTAGGGACATATATTGTTTTTATTTTTAATTTAATTTTCGTACCAATTTTGATTTATCGTTTTTTATCTTGTGACAACCTTAAATTGCCTTAATTAAGTTGGTACGTCTGCGCGTTAAAATGCACAGGTGTCTCTTTTCTCTTCTTCTTCGTTTCCTCAATGTTGAGGGTCGTGATCTCTGGGGCCGCTAATGGACAGAACGAGTCACCTGTCCTCTGTGCCCTTCGCAGCTCGCACCGCTGAATAAAGGTCGTTCCCAGTCATCTCCTTAATTTGGTCACACCATCGCGCAGGAGATCTGCCTCTACTTCTTTTGCCTGGTACACTTCCTGTGATAATATTTTATTCCAGGTTACCTGGCTCTCTCCTGGCGATGTGACCAAAGAAGCTCAATACCCGGCGGCTGCATACTGTAGACAATCGTTCTTTTATTTTGAGCTCTTTTAGGACCTAGTCATTCGTTCTTCTTTCAGTCCACGGAATCCTCAGCATGCGACGCCAACACCACATTTCAAATGCGTCAATCCTGTCACGATCACGGGACTTCATTGTCCAGGTTTCATGTAGGGATATTGGGAAGATGAGAGTTCTGATGATTTTAATCAAGGTGGAGTTGAAAATATTTCGATCTTTCCAGATCTTGTTCAGACGTGTTAAAGCATTTGTCATTTGTCATTTCTGTTCAACGGAGTACCGAGTCTAAGGACTCCTGACTCCTTCATCTTTCGTTACATGAAGATATTATTTTTGGTATTTATCTGAAGAGGTGGAAGAATTGGGGTGACATAAGAGAATGAATGATTACTGCATTAGAATTGAATTTGGATTTGTTTTGTGTTTTGAATGGGAGAAATTAGCGAGGTAAGGTGAAAGTAATTTGGCATGTCAGGGTCGTTCCTATGGTGGGGGAGGTCGTTTCAGGACGGTTTTAGGTCTTGGATATTTAAAGGTGTCATTTTCGTCATATCTGGCTAGACTGTTGATAGATGGGTTTTTATGCGTGGGGATTTTCGCATAAAAACGCTGTGAAGTGGAGGTTATGAATTCTTTTATTGTGGGTATTTTTGCATCGTCATGGAGGAGAGAGTTTCTAGCCCATCTTGGAGCGCTAAAGGCAAAACGGATGGCCTTGTTTTGAGTGATTTGCAACTGATCTATGTGGGACTTGGCTGCGTTGCCCCAGACGGGACACGCGTACGTCATCATGGGGCGGATGACACTTTTATAGATCAGTAGCTTACGTGTTAAAGCATTTTTAGCCATGGCTATTCGACTTTTTTTGCTTTTTTTGCGCAGGTGTACCAACAGCATTTTTGCACCGGCACTGGCCGGAAATAAAAGATCGGTATTGGTACAGTTTCAACCGATGAAACCAGTCGATATTTCCGAATCAACTCTAAGATTTATTTTTGCAGTGTATATTTATATTTCATTGAATAAGTCTTTGGATCATATGTAAGTTTGTAATTTTATTTTATAATAATTTGATCTTGCTCTGTTAATTAAACGTAGGTAATGATTCACAGTACAACTTGGTTGATTGCATTGGATATGTGAGCGCTGTTTGACATGAGCACGCAAAATTGATATCATTTTGTAATACAGATAAATTGTAATCACGGTAAATATACTCAGCATCTGACAGCAATCCACATACCCAAAATCTTATATCATAGTAGTAACCAATTTAATATTTTTCCATTAAAAATATAACTCGACAATATTCTCTAACAGAAAAAGGATCTGGAGACGATGATGTGAAATGCTGACCAAGTCCTTTATAATCGATCAAACATCATCGATTTTTGGTGGGATCGATAGGGATGTGCAATGGCGAGACCGCCACAATATTTTTATTTACTTTGTTGTATGTAATATGATTGTTTAATGATCATCATCTGTGGACAGACGTAATTAGTCTCTTTTAGGACAAATTTTTAACATTTCAAAGAGACGTAGACGGAATAATTTAGGAGATCCAGGAACTCAAAACACCCATATGGCTTACGACCTGTCATCGGCTGATTTACGTGACATGTAGTAATCTCTGTAGGTGCCTTGAGTTCCTGTTTCTCCCAAACTATTCCGTCTACGTCTCTTTGAAATGATTAAAAATTTGTCATAAAATACCATTGACTCCCGATAGGGAAAAAAATCAATGTAATTGGTCTGTTTTTTGTTTATTTTTTAGTATATTTTATTGTATAGTATAGTAACATAATTAAACCAGTTATCCTGTATGGTGCTGAGTCCTGGTGCATGACACTCAAGGACTTACAAAGACTGCTTACATTTGAAAACAATATATTACGTAAAATATTAGGCCCAAGACCAGGAATGGCGGCAGGTTCCTAGAGACCACGAAGCAATGAGGAAATTCGTGCCCTGACAGGACAACCTTTAATCACCAGCGAAATCAGGTCCAGAAGATAAGCTTGGAATAGACATTTTGTCAGATCAGGGGAAGAAATAGCCACAAAACGTATCTTGCAAAATAACCCTGTGGGCAAGAGACCCCTGGGAAGACCAAGGCAGAGATTGATGGACAATGTTACCCGAGATCTGAACGTGCTGAATGCTTGTGATGATTGGGAGTCCACTGCAGCTGACAGGAAGGTTCGGAAAGCTATTGTTCAGGAGGCTAAAGCTCTACCGGAGTTGTATGGCCATCAGAAGTATATTTTATAGTGTTTTTCCCTTAAATAAATAAGAAATAAAGAATGGAGTGATTGGAAAAAAATAGATTATATAGGTTTTTTTTTCTTTATAGGTAGGTACGCAATCTGAAAATCACATTCCATAAATAATATAGGTGGAAATCTAAAGATTCTCCTCATTTCCAAGAATTCAGTCTCATTAAATATATTGGCAATCTTCTTGCGCCGTCAAATATTCCAGCCAGGTTTCTCCGGCGTCACTAAATAAATTATATATTGAATAGAAAATCGGAAAATATGAATGGCGTAGGACCCCAACATTTCACTACATATCCTAAAACACCAATTACCCTTAAAGGAGTTAAGACAGCTCCGAGGATTTTCTGGGAAGCGATTTATATAAAAGACACGCTTACGTTTTATATTACAAATTTTTCTTTAAAAAATTACCTACCCGACTCCTGCGATGTAACTTAACGATACACTTATTTTATACCACTAGGCTAATAGGCAATTTTCAACTTTCGAGAGAATCCTTTTTCAGCCAACAAAGAAATTTTTAAATTATATTATTTTTTGAGTATTTTAAATTAAGTCATATACGTGCGTTGAACTAACCATAGTTTAATATAGTGATATATAACTATTTTTAAATTAAAAGTAATAATTTTAAAATAGTAATAAATTTAAGAAAAATAAATTTAAAAATAATTAATATGACCTAGCATACAACTACATTATTGTATAGGTAGATCCTCATACAGTCCCTAAAGCCAGACAGACAGCACCATTTTATTACAACAATACACGTACACAGACAGAATATCACTCGCTAGTCAGTCATCTCCATAATATTGGGAATGAATACTCTCATTTAGGTGACATATTTTTATGCTGTCCAAGTACAAATATAAACGGACGATATACGCATTCTTTTATGAGAGAAACAAATTGTGAAATTTTCAGTACGGATTTGTATAATTTTCGATTGTTGATTGATTTGTGATTTTCGATTGTTGTGTTTTTTTTGTATATATTTTATCTTTATTTATAATTTACATGACACCAAGTACTATTTATAATACTTTTTTTTAATGTTTTGGTTGATTTTGATTCCATATGTACCTACAACATTTTTATATTTGCTTACGTCTATTGTTTTTTTATTTTTGAATTAACTGTTTTGGTTTATTTTGAGTCCATATGTATATCTTTTTTTATGTTTGCTTACATCAATTTTTTTTAAATTTTTTTTTTTTAACTGTTTAGGTTAATGTTTTTTTTGGTAAGTGTATACCTAATTAATTTTTTTTTAATTCTATATATTTTTGTCAATGTGTGTTTTTATCTATGTATGCGAAAGGCATTTCATGCATTTTATAAATAAACTATACATAAAGCTTATACTATAGGTGAACGAAATCGGTCGTGGCAGGATTCGAACTCGCGACCGTTGGAACACTAACCCAGCGCAATAACCCAAAAACAAGGACTAAAATAAAAAAAAATTGAAAACACCATTTTCAAATATTTTCTTTGAGTACTGCACCGGCTTAGAATAGTTATTCCATTTTTTTCTATTATCATTGTTTTCGGTTGTCCCGTAAGAGGCGGGTAATATTAGGTCCTTACATATTATGAAATTGGCGTTTTGCCGTACTGGCAACTTTGATCTCAAATATCTTCTCTTTGGTTAGGAATTCCAAATTCAAATTTATACAGCTATTTACTCATATATTTATGTTTTGAAAATTATAATTCATTTGTTTTTTCCTCAATTGTTTTTTACCTTTACGTCACTCAGTTTATAAAATGGAAAACTTGAAATATCGCGTTATTTACGAATATGAGTTCCACCGTGGCACCAGTGCTGCAGAAATGACTCTAAGGATTAATGATGTTTATGGCGATGGTGCCGCAAAAGAAAACACAGTGCGTTTTTGGTTCCAACGTTTTCGTTCTGGAAATTTCGACCTGCAGAACAAGCCCCGTGGACGACCGGAGACCAAAGTTGATAATGAAGAATTGAAGTCTATTGTGGAAGCGGATCCATCGCAAACCACGTCCGAGTTAGCTGCAGGCTGCGGTGTTAGTGATAAAAGTGTTAAATTTACTTGAAGCAAATTGGGAAGGTGAAAAAGCTTGAAAGGTGGGTACCTCACAAATTGAGTGAAGCAAATCAACAAACGCGCGTTGACTGCTGCGTTGCATTACTCAACCGGCACAATAATGAAGGGATTTTAAATCAAATCATTACCTGTGATGAAAAGTGGATCCTGTACGATAAACGGAAGCGCTCATCGCAATGGCTGAACTCTGCCGAACCAGCCAAACCATGCCCCAAGCGAAAATTGACTCCAAAAAAGTTACTTGTGAGCTTTTGGTGGACTAGTGCTGGTGTCGTTCACTACAGCATTCTTAAATCTGGCCAGACGATTACGGCAGATGTCTATTGTCAGCAACTGCAAACGATGATGGAAAAGCTAGCTGCTAAACAACTGAGGCTGTTTAATCGCTCTAGGCCACTGCTGCTTCATGATAACGCTAAACCACACACTGCACAACAGACGGCTACCAAATTAGAGGAGCTTCATTTGGAATGTCTAATACATCCACCGTACTCTCCGGACCTTGCCCCAACAGATTACCATTTTTTACGAAATTTGGATAACTTCTTGCAAGGGAAAAAACTCCGATGGGGCAGTCCAAACCGCCTTCAAAGATTTTATTGATTCCCGTCCGAATGGTTTTTTTAGTAAAGAGATCGATGAAATACCTATGAGATGGCAAAAGTGCATAGATAGCAATGGTATAAAGTTTGATTAAATAAATATATTATATTTAAAAAAAATCGACTTTATGTTCCTCCCATACAAAACGCCAATTTCATATGTAAGGACCTAATATAAAATACAACAGGCAACAATAACATCTCACATAGTTCAGTAATGAGGTTCACCACACATTCTGAATGTAGTGCCTTTTTATATGAGTCGATACTAGTGTGTAGGGATACACGCAGCATATTATGTAGTGATTAGAGTAATCTAAAATACAACAGGCAACAATAACATCTCACATAGTTCAGTAATGAGGTTCACCACACATTCTGAATGTAGTGCCTTTTTATATGAGTCGATACTAGTGTGTAGGGATACACGCAGCATATTATGTAGTGATTCGAGCAATCTAAAATACAACAGGCAACAATAACATCTCACATAGTTCAGTAATGAGGTTCACCACACATTCTGAATGTAGTGCCTTTTTATATGAGTCGATACTAGTGTGTAGGGATACACGCAGCATATTATGTAGTGATTCGAGCAATCTAAAATACAACAGGCAACAATAACATCTCACATAGTTCAGTAATGAGGTTCACCACACATTCTGAATGTAGTGCCTTTTTATATGAGTCGATACTAGTGTGTAGGGATACACGCAGCATATTATGTAGTGATTCGAGTAATCTAAAATACAACAGGCAACAATAACATCTCACATAGTTCAGTAATGAGGTTCACCACACATTCTGAATGTAGTGCCTTTTTATATGAGTCGATACTAGTGTGTAGGGATACACGCAGCATATTATGTAGTGATTCGAGCAATCTAAAATACAACAGGCAACAATAACATCTCACATAGTTCAGTAATGAGGTTCACCACACATTCTGAATGTAGTGCCTTTTTATATGAGTCGATACTAGTGTGTAGGGATACACGCAGCATATTATGTAGTGATTCGAGCAATCTAAAATACAACAGGCAACAATAACATCTCACATAGTTCAGTAATGAGGTTCACCACACATTCTGAATGTAGTGCCTTTTTATATGAGTCGATACTAGTGTGTAGGGATACACGCAGCATATTATGTAGTGATTCGAGTAATCTTAAATACAACAGGCAACAATAACATCTCACATAGTTCAGTAATGAGGTTCACCACACATTCTGAATGTAGTGCCTTTTTATATGAGTCGATACTAGTGTGTAGGGATACACGCAGCATATTATGTAGTGATTCGAGTAATCTAAAATACAACAGGCAACAATAACATCTCACATAGTTCAGTAATGAGGTTCACCACACATTCTGAATGTAGTGCCTTTTTATATGAGTCGATACTAGTGTGTAGGGATACACGCAGCATATTATGTAGTGATTCGAGTAATCTAAAATACAACAGGCAACAATAACATCTCACATAGTTCAGTAATGAGGTTCACCACACATTCTGAATGTAGTGCCTTTTTATATGAGTCGATACTAGTGTGTAGGGATACACGCAGCATATTATGTAGTGATTCGAGTAATCTAAAATACAACAGGCAACAATAACATCTCACATAGTTCAGTAATGAGGTTCACCACACATTCTGAATGTAGTGCCTTTTTATATGAGTCGATACTAGTGTGTAGGGATACACGCAGCATATTATGTAGTGATTCGAGTAATCTAAAATACAACAGGCAACAATAACATCTCACATAGTTCAGTAATGAGGTTCACCACACATTCTGAATGTAGTGCCTTTTTATATGAGTCGATACTAGTGTGTAGGGATACACGCAGCATATTATGTAGTGATTCGAGTAATCTAAAATACAACAGGCAACAATAACATCTCACATAGTTCAGTAATGAGGTTCACCACACATTCTGAATGTAGTGCCTTTTTATATGAGTCGATACTAGTGTGTAGGGATACACGCAGCATATTATGTAGTGATTCGAGTAATCTAAAATACAACAGGCAACAATAACATCTCACATAGTTCAGTAATGAGGTTCACCACACATTCTGAATGTAGTACCTTTTTATATGAGTCGATACTAGTGTGTAGGGATACACGCAGCATATTATGTAGTGATTCGAGTAATCTAAAATACAACAGGCAACAATAACATCTCACATAGTTCAGTAATGAGGTTCACCACACATTCTGAATGTAGTGCCTTTTTATATGAGTCGATACTAGTGTGTAGGGATACACGCAGCATATTATGTAGTGATTCGAGTAATCTAAAATACAACAGGCAACAATAACATCTCACATAGTTCAGTAATGAGGTTCACCACACATTCTGAATGTAGTGCCTTTTTATATGAGTCGATACTAGTGTGTAGGGATACACGCAGCATATTATGTAGTAATTCGAGTAATCTAAAATACAACAGGCAACAATAACATCTCACATAGTTCAGTAATGAGGTTCACCACACATTCTGAATGTAGTGCCTTTTTATATGAGTCGATACTAGTGTGTAGGGATACACGCAGCATATTATGTAGTGATTCGAGTAATCTAAAATACAACAGGCAACAATAACATCTCACATAGTTCAGTAATGAGGTTCACCACACATTCTGAATGTAGTGCCTTTTTATATGAGTCGATACTAGTGTGTAGGGATACACGCAGCATATTATGTAGTGATTCGAGTAATCTAAAATACAACAGGCAACAATAACATCTCACATAGTTCAGTAATGAGGTTCACCACACATTCTGAATGTAGTGCCTTTTTATATGAGTCGATACTAGTGTGTAGGGATACACGCAGCATATTATGTAGTGATTAGAGTAATCTAAAATACAACAGGCAACAATAACATCTCACATAGTTCAGTAATGAGGTTCACCACACATTCTGAATGTAGTGCCTTTTTATATGAGTCGATACTAGTGTGTAGGGATACACGCAGCATATTATGTAGTGATTAGAGTAATCTAAAATACAACAGGCAACAATAACATCTCACATAGTTCAGTAATGAGGTTCACCACACATTCTGAATGTAGTGCCTTTTTATATGAGTCGATACTAGTGTGTAGGGATACACGCAGCATATTATGTAGTGATTCGAGTAATCTAAAATACAACAGGCAACAATAACATCTCACATAGTTCAGTAATGAGGTTCACCACACATTCTGAATGTAGTGCCTTTTTATATGAGTCGATACTAGTGTGTAGGGATACACGCAGCATATTATGTAGTGATTAGAGTAATCTAAAATACAACAGGCAACAATAACATCTCACATAGTTCAGTAATGAGGTTCACCACACATTCTGAATGTAGTGCCTTTTTATATGAGTCGATACTAGTGTGTAGGGATACACGCAGCATATTATGTAGTGATTCGAGTAATCTAAAATACAACAGGCAACAATAACATCTCACATAGTTCAGTAATGAGGTTCACCACACATTCTGAATGTAGTGCGTTTTTATATGAGTCGATACTAGTGTGTAGGGATACACGCAGCATATTATGTAGTGATTAGAGTAATCTAAAATACAACAGGCAACAATAACATCTCACATAGTTCAGTAATGAGGTTCACCACACATTCTGAATGTAGTGCCTTTTTATATGAGTCGATACTAGTGTGTAGGGATACACGCAGCATATTATGTAGTGATTCGAGTAATCTAAAATACAACAGGCAACAATAACATTTCACATAGTTCAGTAATGAGGTTCACCACACATTCTGAATGTAGTGCCTTTTTATATGAGTCGATACTAGTGTGTAGGGATACACGCAGCATATTATGTAGTGATTCGAGTAATCTAAAATACAACAGGCAACAATAACATCTCACATAGTTCAGTAATGAGGTTCACCACACATTCTGAATGTAGTGCCTTTTTATATAAGTCGATACTAGTGTGTAGGGATACACGCAGCATATTATGTAGTGATTCGAGTAATCTAAAATACAACAGGCAACAATAACATCTCACATAGTTCAGTAATGAGGTTCACCACACATTCTGAATGTAGTGCCTTTTTATATAAGTCGATACTAGTGTGTAGGGATACACGCAGCATATTATGTAGTGATTCGAGTAATCTAAAATACAACAGGCAACAATAACATCTCACATAGTTCAGTAATGAGGTTCACCACACATTCTGAATGTAGTGCCTTTTTATATGAATCGATACTAGTGTGTAGGGATACACGCAGCATATTATGTAGTGATTCGAGTAATCTAAAATACAACAGGCAACAATAACATCTCACATAGTTCAGTAATGAGGTTCACCACACATTCTGAATGTAGTGCCTTTTTATATGAGTCGATACTAGTGTGTAGGGATACACGCAGCATATTATGTAGTGATTCGAGTAATCTAAAATACAACAGGCAACAATAACATCTCACATAGTTCAGTAATGAGGTTCACCACACATTCTGAATGTAGTGCCTTTTTATATGAGTCGATACTAGTGTGTAGGGATACACGCAGCATATTATGTAGTGATTCGAGTAATCTAAAATACAACAGGCAACAATAACATCTCACATAGTTCAGTAATGAGGTTCACCACACATTCTGAATGTAGTGCCTTTTTATATAAGTCGATACTAGTGTGTAGGGATACACGCAGCATATTATGTAGTGATTCGAGTAATCTAAAATACAACAGGCAACAATAACATCTCACATAGTTCAGTAATGAGGTTCACCACACATTCTGAATGTAGTTCCTTTTTATATGAGTCGATACTAGTGTGTAGGGATACACGCAGCATATTATGTAGTGATTCGAGTAATCTAAAATACAACAGGCAACAATAACATCTCACATAGTTCAGTAATGAGGTTCACCACACATTCTGAATGTAGTGCCTTTTTATATGAGTCGATACTAGTGTGTAGGGATACACGCAGCATATTATGTAGTGATTAGAGTAATCTAAAATACAACAGGCAACAATAACATCTCACATAGTTCAGTAATGAGGTTCACCACACATTCTGAATGTAGTGCCTTTTTATATGAGTCGATACTAGTGTGTAGGGATACACGCAGCATATTATGTAGTGATTCGAGTAATCTAAAATACAACAGGCAACAATAACATCTCACATAGTTCAGTAATGAGGTTCACCACACATTCTGAATGTAGTGCCTTTTTATATGAGTCGATACTAGTGTGTAGGGATACACGCAGCATATTATGTAGTGATTAGAGTAATCTAAAATACAACAGGCAACAATAACATCTCACATAGTTCAGTAATGAGGTTCACCACACATTCTGAATGTAGTGCCTTTTTATATGAGTCGATACTAGTGTGTAGGGATACACGCAGCATATTATGTAGTGATTAGAGTAATCTAAAATACAACAGGCAACAATAACATCTCACATAGTTCAGTAATGAGGTTCACCACACATTCTGAATGTAGTGCCTTTTTATATGAGTCGATACTAGTGTGTAGGGATACACGCAGCATATTATGTAGTGATTCGAGTAATCTAAAATACAACAGGCAACAATAACATCTCACATAGTTCAGTAATGAGGTTCACCACACATTCTGAATGTAGTGCCTTTTTATATGAGTCGATACTAGTGTGTAGGGATACACGCAGCATATTATGTAGTGATTCGAGTAATCTAAAATACAACAGGCAACAATAACATCTCACATAGTTCAGTAATGAGGTTCACCACACATTCTGAATGTAGTGCCTTTTTATATGAGTCGATACTAGTGTGTAGGGATACACGCAGCATATTATGTAGTGATTAGAGTAATCTAAAATACAACAGGCAACAATAACATCTCACATAGTTCAGTAATGAGGTTCACCACACATTCTGAATGTAGTGCCTTTTTATATGAGTCGATACTAGTGTGTAGGGATACACGCAGCATATTATGTAGTGATTCGAGTAATCTAAAATACAACAGGCAACAATAACATCTCACATAGTTCAGTAATGAGGTTCACCACACATTCTGAATGTAGTGCCTTTTTATATGAGTCGATACTAGTGTGTAGGGATACACGCAGCATATTATGTAGTGATTCGAGTAATCTAAAATACAACAGGCAACAATAACATCTCACATAGTTCAGTAATGAGGTTCACCACACATTCTGAATGTAGTGCCTTTTTATATGAAGTCGATACTAGTGTGTAGGGATACACGCAGCATATTATGTAGTGATTCGAGTAATCTAAAATACAACAGGCAACAATAACATCTCACATAGTTCAGTAATGAGGTTCACCACACATTCTGAATGTAGTGCCTTTTTATATAAGTCGATACTAGTGTGTAGGGATACACGCAGCATATTATGTAGTGATTCGAGTAATCTAAAATACAACAGGCAACAATAACATCTCACATAGTTCAGTAATGAGGTTCACCACACATTCTGAATGTAGTGCCTTTTTATATGAGTCGATACTAGTGTGTAGGGATACACGCAGCATATTATGTAGTGATTCGAGTAATCTAAAATACAACAGGCAACAATAACATCTCACATAGTTCAGTAATGAGGTTCACCACACATTCTGAATGTAGTGCCTTTTTATATGAGTCGATACTAGTGTGTAGGGATACACGCAGCATATTATGTAGTGATTCGAGTAATCTAAAATACAACAGGCAACAATAACATCTCACATAGTTCAGTAATGAGGTTCACCACACATTCTGAATGTAGTGCCTTTTTATATGAGTCGATACTAGTGTGTAGGGATACACGCAGCATATTATGTAGTGATTCGAGTAATCTAAAATACAACAGGCAACAATAACATCTCACATAGTTCAGTAATGAGGTTCACCACACATTCTGAATGTAGTGCCTTTTTATATGAGTCGATACTAGTGTGTAGGGATACACGCAGCATATTATGTAGTGATTCGAGTAATCTAAAATACAACAGGCAACAATAACATCTCACATAGTTCAGTAATGAGGTTCACCACACATTCTGAATGTAGTGCCTTTTTATATGAGTCGATACTAGTGTGTAGGGATACACGCAGCATATTATGTAGTGATTCGAGTAATCTAAAATACAACAGGCAACAATAACATCTCACATAGTTCAGTAATGAGGTTCACCACACATTCTGAATGTAGTGCCTTTTTATATGAGTCGATACTAGTGTGTAGGGATACACGCAGCATATTATGTAGTGATTAGAGTAATCTAAAATACAACAGGCAACAATAACATCTCACATAGTTCAGTAATGAGGTTCACCACACATTCTGAATGTAGTGCCTTTTTATATGAGTCGATACTAGTGTGTAGGGATACACGCAGCATATTATGTAGTGATTCGAGTAATCTAAAATACAACAGGCAACAATAACATCTCACATAGTTCAGTAATGAGGTTCACCACACATTCTGAATGTAGTGCCTTTTTATATGAGTCGATACTAGTGTGTAGGGATACACGCAGCATATTATGTAGTGATTAGAGTAATCTAAAATACAACAGGCAACAATAACATCTCACATAGTTCAGTAATGAGGTTCACCACACATTCTGAATGTAGTGCCTTTTTATATGAGTCGATACTAGTGTGTAGGGATACACGCAGCATATTATGTAGTGATTAGAGTAATCTAAAATACAACAGGCAACAATAACATCTCACATAGTTCAGTAATGAGGTTCACCACACATTCTGAATGTAGTGCCTTTTTATATGAGTCGATACTAGTGTGTAGGGATACACGCAGCATATTATGTAGTGATTCGAGTAATCTAAAATACAACAGGCAACAATAACATCTCACATAGTTCAGTAATGAGGTTCACCACACATTCTGAATGTAGTGCCTTTTTATATGAGTCGATACTAGTGTGTAGGGATACACGCAGCATATTATGTAGTGATTAGAGTAATCTAAAATACAACAGGCAACAATAACATCTCACATAGTTCAGTAATGAGGTTCACCACACATTCTGAATGTAGTGCCTTTTTATATGAGTCGATACTAGTGTGTAGGGATACACGCAGCATATTATGTAGTGATTAGAGTAATCTAAAATACAACAGGCAACAATAACATCTCACATAGTTCAGTAATGAGGTTCACCACACATTCTGAATGTAGTGCCTTTTTATATGAGTCGATACTAGTGTGTAGGGATACACGCAGCATATTATGTAGTGATTCGAGTAATCTAAAATACAACAGGCAACAATAACATCTCACATAGTTCAGTAATGAGGTTCACCACACATTCTGAATGTAGTGCCTTTTTATATGAGTCGATACTAGTGTGTAGGGATACACGCAGCATATTATGTAGTGATTAGAGTAATCTAAAATACAACAGGCAACAATAACATCTCACATAGTTCAGTAATGAGGTTCACCACACATTCTGAATGTAGTGCCTTTTTATATGAGTCGATACTAGTGTGTAGGGATACACGCAGCATATTATGTAGTGATTCGAGTAATCTAAAATACAACAGGCAACAATAACATCTCACATAGTTCAGTAATGAGGTTCACCACACATTCTGAATGTAGTGCCTTTTTATATGAGTCGATACTAGTGTGTAGGGATACACGCAGCATATTATGTAGTGATTAGAGTAATCTAAAATACAACAGGCAACAATAACATCTCACATAGTTCAGTAATGAGGTTCACCACACATTCTGAATGTAGTGCCTTTTTATATGAGTCGATACTAGTGTGTAGGGATACACGCAGCATATTATGTAGTGATTAGAGTAATCTAAAATACAACAGGCAACAATAACATCTCACATAGTTCAGTAATGAGGTTCACCACACATTCTGAATGTAGTGCCTTTTTATATGAGTCGATACTAGTGTGTAGGGATACACGCAGCATATTATGTAGTGATTAGAGTAATCTAAAATACAACAGGCAACAATAACATCTCACATAGTTCAGTAATGAGGTTCACCACACATTCTGAATGTAGTGCCTTTTTATATGAGTCGATACTAGTGTGTAGGGATACACGCAGCATATTATGTAGTGATTAGAGTAATCTAAAATACAACAGGCAACAATAACATCTCACATAGTTCAGTAATGAGGTTCACCACACATTCTGAATGTAGTGCCTTTTTATATGAGTCGATACTAGTGTGTAGGGATACACGCAGCATATTATGTAGTGATTCGAGTAATCTAAAATACAACAGGCAACAATAACATCTCACATAGTTCAGTAATGAGGTTCACCACACATTCTGAATGTAGTGCCTTTTTATATGAGTCGATACTAGTGTGTAGGGATACACGCAGCATATTATGTAGTGATTAGAGTAATCTAAAATACAACAGGCAACAATAACATCTCACATAGTTCAGTAATGAGGTTCACCACACATTCTGAATGTAGTGCCTTTTTATATGAGTCGATACTAGTGTGTAGGGATACACGCAGCATATTATGTAGTGATTCGAGTAATCTAAAATACAACAGGCAACAATAACATCTCACATAGTTCAGTAATGAGGTTCACCACACATTCTGAATGTAGTGCCTTTTTATATGAGTCGATACTAGTGTGTAGGGATACACGCAGCATATTATGTAGTGATTCGAGTAATCTAAAATACAACAGGCAACAATAACATCTCACATAGTTCAGTAATGAGGTTCACCACACATTCTGAATGTAGTGCCTTTTTTATATGAGTCGATACTAGTGTGTAGGGATACACGCAGCATATTATGTAGTGATTCGAGTAATCTAAAATACAACAGGCAACAATAACATCTCACATAGTTCAGTAATGAGGTTCACCACACATTCTGAATGTAGTGCCTTTTTATATGAGTCGATACTAGTGTGTAGGGATACACGCAGCATATTATGTAGTGATTCGAGTAATCTAAAATACAACAGGCAACAATAACATCTCACATAGTTCAGTAATGAGGTTCACCACACATTCTGAATGTAGTGCCTTTTTATATGAGTCGATACTAGTGTGTAGGGATACACGCAGCATATTATGTAGTGATTCGAGTAATCTAAAATACAACAGGCAACAATAACATCTCACATAGTTCAGTAATGAGGTTCACCACACATTCTGAATGTAGTGCCTTTTTATATGAGTCGATACTAGTGTGTAGGGATACACGCAGCATATTATGTAGTGATTCGAGTAATCTAAAATACAACAGGCAACAATAACATCTCACATAGTTCAGTAATGAGGTTCACCACACATTCTGAATGTAGTGCCTTTTTATATGAGTCGATACTAGTGTGTAGGGATACACGCAGCATATTATGTAGTGATTCGAGTAATCTAAAATACAACAGGCAACAATAACATCTCACATAGTTCAGTAATGAGGTTCACCACACATTCTGAATGTAGTGCCTTTTTATATGAGTCGATACTAGTGTGTAGGGATACACGCAGCATATTATGTAGTGATTCGAGTAATCTAAAATACAACAGGCAACAATAACATCTCACATAGTTCAGTAATGAGGTTCACCACACATTCTGAATGTAGTGCCTTTTTATATGAGTCGATACTAGTGTGTAGGGATACACGCAGCATATTATGTAGTGATTCGAGTAATCTAAAATACAACAGGCAACAATAACATCTCACATAGTTCAGTAATGAGGTTCACCACACATTCTGAATGTAGTGCCTTTTTATATGAGTCGATACTAGTGTGTAGGGATACACGCAGCAT
>OY754987.1:26275157-26292657 GCA_963576475.1 Molanna angustata
GTGTGTAGGGATACACGCAGCATTATTATGTAGTGATTCGAGTAAATCTAAAATACAACAGGCAACAATAACATCTCACATAGTTCAGTAATGATGTTCACCACACATCTGAATGTAGTGCCTTTTTATATGAGTCGATACTAGTGTGTAGGGATACACGCAGCATATTATGTAGTGATTCGAGTAATCTAAAATACAACAGGCAACAATAACATCTCACATAGTTCAGTAATGAGGTTCACCACACAATCTGAATGTAGTGCCCTTTTTATATGAGTCGATACTAGTGTGTAGGGATACACGCAGCATATTATGTAGTGATTCGAGTAATCTAAAATACAACAGGCAACAATAACATCTCACATAGTTCAGTAATGAGGTTCACCACACATTCTGAATGTAGGCCTTTTTATATGAGTCGATTACTAGTGTGTAGGGATACACGCAGCATATTATGTAGTGATTCGAGTAATCTAAAATACAACAAGCAACAATAACATCTCACATAGTTCAGTAATGAGGTCACCACACATTCTGAATGTAGTGCCTTTTTATATGAGTCGATACTAGTGTGTAGGGATACACGCAGCATATTATGTAGTGATTCGAGTAATCTAAAATACAACAGGCAACAATAACATCTCACATATTCAGTAATGAGGTTCACCACACATTCTGAATGTAGTGCCTTTTTATATGAGTCGATACTAGTGTGTAGGGATACACGCAGCATATTATGTAGTGATTCGAGTAATCTAAAATACAACAGGCAACAATAACATCTCACATAGTTCAGTAATGAGGTTCACCACACATTCTGAATGTAGTGCCTTTTTATATAAGTCGATACTAGTGTGTAGGGATACACGCAGCATATTATGTAGTGATTCGAGTAATCTAAAATACAACAGGCAACAATAACATCTCACATAGTTCAGTAATGAGGTTCACCACACATTCTGATGTAGTGCCTTTTTATATAAGTCGATACTAGTGTGTAGGGATACACGCAGCATATTATGTAGTGATTCGAGTAATCTAAAATACAACAGGCAACAATAACATCTCACATAGTTCAGTATTGAGGTTCACCACACATTCTGAATGTAGTGCCTTTTTATATGAATCGATACTAGTGTGTAGGGATACACGCAGCCATATTATGTAGTGATTCGAGTAATCTAAAATACAACAGGCAACAATACATCTCACATAGTTCAGTAATGAGGTTCACCACACATTCTGAATGTAGTGCCTTTTTATATGAGTCGATACTAGGTGTAGGGATACACGCAGCATTATTATGTAGTGATTCGAGTAATCTAAAATACAACAGGCAACAATAACATCTCACATAGTTCAGTAATGAGGTTCACCACACATTCTGAATTGTAGTGCCTTTTTATATAAGTCGATACTAGTGTGTAGGGATACACGCAGCATATTATGTAGTGATTCGAGTAATCTAAAATACAACAGGCAACAATAACATCTCACATAGTTCAGTAATGAGGTTCACCACACATTCTGAATGTAGTGCCTTTTTATATGAGGCGATACTAGTGTGTTAGGGATACACGCAGCATATATGTAGTGATTCGAGTAATCTAAAATACAACAGGCAAACAATAACATCTCACATAGTTCAGTAATGAGGTTCACCACACATTCTGAATGTAGTGCCTTTTTATATAAGTCGATACTAGTGTAGGGATTACACGCAGCATATTATGTAGTGATTCGAGTAATCTAAATACAACAGGCAACAATAACATCTCACATAGTTCAGTAATGAGGTTTCACCACACATTCTGAATGTAGTGCCTTTTTATATGAGTCGATACTAGTGTGTAGGGATACACGCAGCATATTATGTAGTGATTCGAGTAATCTAAAATACAACAGGCAACAATAACATCTCACATACTTCAGTAATGAGGTTCACCACACATTCTGAATGTAGTGCCTTTTTATATGAGTCGATACTAGTGTGTAGGGATACACGCAGCATATTATGTAGTGATTAGAGTAATCTAAAATACAACAGGCAACAATAACATCTCACATAGTTCAGTAATGAGGTTCACCACACATTCTGAATGTAGTGCCTTTTTATATGAGTCGATACTAGTGTGTAGGGATACACGCAGCATATTATGTAGTGATTCGAGTAATCTAAAATACAACAGGCAACAATAACATCTCACATAGTTCAGTAATGAGGTTCACCACACATTCTGAATGTAGTGCCTTTTTATATGAGTCGATACTAGTGTGTAGGGATACACGCAGCATATTATGTAGTGATTAGAGTAATCTAAAATACAACAGGCAACAATAACATCTCACATAGTTCAGTAATGAGGTTCACCACACATTCTGAATGTAGTGCCTTTTTATATGAGTCGATACTAGTGTGTAGGGATACACGCAGCATATTATGTAGTGATTCGAGTAATCTAAAATACAACAGGCAACAATAACATCTTACATAGTTCAGTAATGAGGTTCACCACACATTCTGAATGTAGTGCCTTTTTATATGAGTCGATACTAGTGTGTAGGGATACACGCAGCATATTATGTAGTGATTAGAGTAATCTAAAATACAACAGGCAACAATAACATCTCACATAGTTCAGTAATGAGGTTCACCACACATTCTGAATGTAGTGCCTTTTTATATGAGTCGATACTAGTGTGTAGGGATACACGCAGCATATTATGTAGTGATTAGAGTAATCTAAAATACAACAGGCAACAATAACATCTCACATAGTTCAGTAATGAGGTTCACCACACATTCTGAATGTAGTGCCTTTTTATATGAGTCGATACTAGTGTGTAGGGATACACGCAGCATATTATGTAGTGATTCGAGTAATCTAAAATACAACAGGCAACAATAACATCTCACATAGTTCAGTAATGAGGTTCACCACACATTCTGAATGTAGTGCCTTTTTATATGAGTCGATACTAGTGTGTAGGGATACACGCAGCATATTATGTAGTGATTCGAGTAATCTAAAATACAACAGGCAACAATAACATCTCACATAGTTCAGTAATGAGGTTCACCACACATTCTGAATGTAGTGCCTTTTTATATGAGTCGATACTAGTGTGTAGGGATACACGCAGCATATTATGTAGTGATTCGAGTAATCTAAAATACAACAGGCAACAATAACATCTCACATAGTTCAGTAATGAGGTTCACCACACATTCTGAATGTAGTGCCTTTTTATATGAGTCGATACTAGTGTGTAGGGATACACGCAGCATATTATGTAGTGATTAGAGTAATCTAAAATACAACAGGCAACAATAACATCTCACATAGTTCAGTAATGAGGTTCACCACACATTCTGAATGTAGTGCCTTTTTATATGAGTCGATACTAGTGTAAAGGGATACACGCAGCATATTATGTAGTGATTCGAGTAATCTAAAATACAACAGGCAACAATAACATCTCACATAGTTCAGTAATGAGGTTCACCACACATTCTGAATGTAGTGCCTTTTTATATGAGTCGATACTAGTGTGTAGGGATACACGCAGCATATTATGTAGTGATTCGAGTAATCTAAAATACAACAGGCAACAATAACATCTCACATAGTTCAGTAATGAGGTTCACCACACATTCTCATTCAGTGTGTAGGGATACACGCAGCATATTATGTAGTGATTCGAGTAATCTAAAATACAACAGGCAACAATAACATCTCACATAGTTCAGTAATGAGGTTCACCACACATTCTGAATGTAGTGCCTTTTTATATGAGTCGATACTAGTGTGTAGGGATACACGCAGCATATTATGTAGTGATTAGAGTAATCTAAAATACAACAGGCAACAATAACATCTCACATAGTTCAGTAATGAGGTTCACCACACATTCTGAATGTAGTGCCTTTTTATATGAGTCGATACTAGTGTGTAGGGATACACGCAGCATATTATGTAGTGATTCGAGTAATCTAAAATACAACAGGCAACAATAACATCTCACATAGTTCAGTAATGAGGTTCACCACACATTCTGAATGTAGTGCCTTTTTATATGAGTCGATACTAGTGTGTAGGGATACACGCAGCATATTATGTAGTGATTCGAGTAATCTAAAATACAACAGGCAACAATAACATCTCACATAGTTCAGTAATGAGGTTCACCACACATTCTGAATGTAGTGCCTTTTTATATAAGTCGATACTAGTGTGTAGGGATACACGCAGCATATTATGTAGTGATTCGAGTAATCTAAAATACAACAGGCAACAATAACATCTCACATAGTTCAGTAATGAGGTTCACCACACATTCTGAATGTAGTGCCTTTTTATATAAGTCGATACTAGTGTGTAGGGATACACGCAGCATATTATGTAGTGATTCGAGTAATCTAAAATACAACAGGCAACAATAACATCTCACATAGTTCAGTAATGAGGTTCACCACACATTCTGAATGTAGTGCCTTTTTATATGAATCGATACTAGTGTGTAGGGATACACGCAGCATATTATGTAGTGATTCGAGTAATCTTAAATACAACAGGCAACAATAACATCTCACATAGTTCAGTAATGAGGTTCACCACACATTCTGAATGTAGTGCCTTTTTATATGAGTCGATACTAGTGTGTAGGGATACACGCAGCATATTATGTAGTGATTCGAGTAATCTAAAATACAACAGGCAACAATAACATCTCACATAGTTCAGTAATGAGGTTCACCACACATTCTGAATGTAGTGCCTTTTTATATAAGTCGATACTAGTGTGTAGGGATACACGCAGCATATTATGTAGTGATTCGAGTAATCTAAAATACAACAGGCAACAATAACATCTCACATAGTTCAGTAATGAGGTTCACCACACATTCTGAATGTAGTGCCTTTTTATATGAGTCGATACTAGTGTGTAGGGATACACGCAGCATATTATGTAGTGATTCGAGTAATCTAAAATACAACAGGCAACAATAACATCTCACATAGTTCAGTAATGAGGTTCACCACACATTCTGAATGTAGTGCCTTTTTATATAAGTCGATACTAGTGTGTAGGGATACACGCAGCATATTATGTAGTGATTCGAGTAATCTAAAATACAACAGGCAACAATAACATCTCACATAGTTCAGTAATGAGGTTCACCACACATTCTGAATGTAGTGCCTTTTTATATGAGTCGATACTAGTGTGTAGGGATACACGCAGCATATTATGTAGTGATTCGAGTAATCTAAAATACAACAGGCAACAATAACATCTCACATAGTTCAGTAATGAGGTTCACCACACATTCTGAATGTAGTGCCTTTTTATATGAGTCGATACTAGTGTGTAGGGATACACGCAGCATATTATGTAGTGATTCGAGTAATCTAAAATACAACAGGCAACAATAACATCTCACATCGTTCAGTAATGAGGTTCACCACACATTCTGAATGTAGTGCCTTTTTATATGAGTCGATACTAGTGTGTAGGGATACACGCAGAATATTATGTAGTGATTCGAGTAATCTAAAATACAACAGGCAACAATAACATCTCACATAGTTCAGTAATGAGGTTCACCACACATTCTGAATGTAGTGCCTTTTTATATAAGTCGATACTAGTGTGTAGGGATACACGCAGCATATTATGTAGTGATTCGAGTAATCTAAAATACAACAGGCAACAATAACATCTCACATAGTTCAGTAATGAGGTTCACCACACATTCTGAATGTAGTGCCTTTTTATATGAATCGATACTAGTGTGTAGGGATACACGCAGCATATTATGTAGTGATTCGAGTAATCTAAAATACAACAGGCAACAATAACATCTCACATAGTTCAGTAATGAGGTTCACCACACATTCTGAATGTAGTGCCTTTTTATATGAGTCGATACTAGTGTGTAGGGATACACGCAGCATATTATGTAGTGATTCGAGTAATCTAAAATACAACAGGCAACAATAACATCTCACATAGTTCAGTAATGAGGTTCACCACACATTCTGAATGTAGTGCCTTTTTATATGAGTCGATACTAGTGTGTAGGGATACACGCAGCATATTATGTAGTGATTAGAGTAATCTAAAATACAACAGGCAACAATAACATCTCACATAGTTCAGTAATGAGGTTCACCACACATTCTGAATGTAGTGCCTTTTTATATGAGTCGATACTAGTGTGTAGGGATACACGCAGCATATTATGTAGTGATTCAAGTAATCTAAAATACAACAGGCAACAATAACATCTCACATAGTTCAGTAATGAGGTTCACCACACATTCTGAATGTAGTGCCTTTTTATATGAGTCGATACTAGTGTGTAGGGATACACGCAGCATATTATGTAGTGATTCGAGTAATCTAAAATACAACAGGCAACAATAACATCTCACATAGTTCAGTAATGAGGTTCACCACACATTCTGAATGTAGTGCCTTTTTATATGAGTCGATACTAGTGTGTAGGGATACACGCAGCATATTATGTAGTGATTCGAGTAATCTAAAATACAACAGGCAACAATAACATCTCACATAGTTCAGCAATGAGGTTCATCACTTCTTATGTGAGACGAGTTTTGTGTGTGGGGGGATACACGCATAACATGTAGTGCTTCTTTTTATAAGGTAATAAACACCAATTCGCTTATTGCCCCACATTGTTGGATATGTCGTTATGGTATGGAATTATTTGGGCTTGGTCATTTTTTTATAAAACTGGAACATTTTTTCACGATAAATCGAATTGTATATTTACTTTATAGAATTGCACTCCCGGGATCCAAATTGATAACATAATATGAAAGTCAGTCATGTGTAAGGGATAAGGGATGAGGGATGATATTGAACAAACAAAACCTATATACAGCTTCTACTTACCCTAATATATTATATATGTAAAATTTATACTAAAAAAACCGAGTTGTAGCCAACACTCTCCACACCATAGTAATCGTACATTTTTTCTTTTTGAAAGGTTGACAATCTCTAAATGCATTTTTATGAAGTACATTTCTACAAGATTCTTAAACAAATATAAGATTCCCAGAGGACAAATGTTTTCACAATACACCATACACACAAAAAAATGTCACAGAAATCACTGTATGCATTTTCTACATGATACCTGTTGAGAAATTTTAAGTAAAATTGTATTACTAACAAGATGAGCATGTATGAGACAGTGTATCAATGTTGATGAGGCGATGTACATTATGTGTCAAGATAGAAGAATGTGGTGTTCGGTTCTCACTGCGCAAGAACTATCTTTCTCAAGGGGTAGCTCTCGAGGAAGATAGAAATGGATATTTAAAAATACACTTGTCTATAGAGACACATACAATATCAATATGAAGTTGATCACTCAATTTTCCCTTACAGAAGCTTTTTTACTTCTGTTATATACATTTTTCATACAAATATGAAATTTATTTTACATTGATATGGCAGACCATATATTTTTTTTTAAATTTCACATCCTGGAATGCACTTTTGATGAGTGTAGGTATTTTTATTGTATCACAATTTCAAAACAGTATAAAAATACCTCGATTTTCCAAACTGCGAGAGCATTTTGAAAATTTGGACAGACGAAATCATAGATAAGAAATTGACAGATATCTATGGAAAATTAACCAGCTCTATGAAAACTAATATGTCTATGTACCTTACACATATAATATTATGATGTTAATATGAAGTCAATCGGACTTATATGTAATTTGGGCTGTAAAGATGACACAAAAAGGATAATCCGTACGTCGTACGCCGTATACCGTACGCCGTACGCCATACATACAAACACATCACGAAGAAACTTACAGAGTGCACACTCTACATGATACCCGTTGAGAAATTGATGTAAAAAATACGTTTGAAAATTGTGAAATCATGACTCTCCACGATTCCATAGTGTGGTGAGTAAAAAACCTGTATACCCATACGCATTGTTTAGTAACACGGTATAGACAATAGATAATATGTATGGTACTGAGCAGAGTCGAAGAGACGAGACAACTCCTCAAGAGGGTTCCCGAATAACAATCCAAATGGATAGGCCATAACATAAGGTATCTGTGTCTGCTTGTAAAATCGCTAAAGGAATGATGAAGGGCAGAAACTATAGAGGTTTCTGACTCTGATCTTGGTCTCCTAGCTGAATCTGTCGAGTCCTTAACCGCCACCATTTTGACGATGTCACGAACAAATATTATACCAAAGTATTTTTCCACAAAATTCGATTACAACGACCGTACATTTTCGCTGAAGTGATAAGGCCTTATGAAGGTCTAGAATGAAAATAACAACCAATTTAAAAATATGTGGATCAGTTCAAGTTTGAAGAATTGGGGATTTAGTTGGATATAGTATATTTACTGCATTGAACATAATCATTTATTTTGTTTGGGAAACGTAAAGGTTCTGCATTCAAACTGTAAAGGTTCTGCATTCAAACTGTAAAGGTTCTGCATTCAAACTGTAAAGGTTCTGCATTCAAACTGTATAGGTTCTGCATTCAAACTGTAAAGGTTCTGCATTCAAACTGTATAGGTTCTGCATTCAAACTGTAAAGGATGAAAACATAAAACTCTAGAAATGTTAAAAATTGAGAAAAATAATAAAAAGGCATCATTGCAAACATCCAGGTATCAACTATATCCCCACTTCTTCAAACCTAGACTGACCAACATATTATTTGGCAACATTGTAAAATCAAAAAAAGTTGGTTTATTTGTAAACAATGAAAGTCCTTAGAATGTTCTCGCAAGATGTCACCCCTGAACTGCGCCAATGTTTGAGTATATGTATTTAAAAAAATATTTGAAAGGATCAGCCATTAAAAAATGATTCATCGAAAACGCTATTTATAACAATTGATTAATCGAAAACGTTATTTATAAAAATTAAACGTTACGTTATTTTATAAATTATAGGTACTATTGCCATCTATTTATTTTGTAACGCCATCTATTGAGAAATTAGTTTGTTTGATAAGTCAATAAGAAGGCATAGTTGTCGAACGTTGCGCAAGCGCATAAAGTAATCACGTAAACTAGCAGATGACAGGTCGCTGGCCCTGTAGGTGCCTTGAGTTCCTGGTTCTTCAATAATATCCAAACTTCGTCTCTATTGAGATGTTTATTTTTTATTTTATTTTGTTTTATTAAGAAATGTTAAAAAGTTTGTCCATAAAAATATTGTAAAATCACTGTAACTCCACCCATACAAGTGATAACGCTGTAAATGTTGTAGTGTAGGATGATTTTTGTTTAAATTGGTTAGTTTTATTTTAGACCTTGATAATTCTGAGTCACCTCGGTAAAAACGCTAGAAAATTTTAAATTAATTTTATAATGGATTTCCACTGTCAATTTCATCAAAATGATAAGTCTCCGGAATGTGGCAACTTGTTATTGGGTAAAAGAAGAAGTGTAGGGAGACCACAGATGAGATGGGCTGAAGATATTGTCGAACTGGTGGGATATGGATGGAAACAAAGTGCCCAGGATAGAGAGAAATGGAAAACCCAGGAAGAAGCCTATATCCAGCAGTGGAGTGAAAGGGTCTTAAAAGAAGAAGAAGTTATTGGGTTCGTGGTTAATTTGTTTCCGACATTATGGGTCGTATTACGCATGTTATATGAGAAAACGGTGAGATAATCTTTCCCTCTCCAAATTCTCAAGTCGTATTACAGATGTTATTTGGTATTACACAAGTTATCTTACCCTATCTGCATCTCACGCGACTGTCATTATCTGTCAAATTACGATATTTGTGAGATTTCGGTGAGGTAATGGTGAGGTACCAATTTAGCTACCTTATCCATACAAATGTGGAAAAAATAGTCAACAACATATTTTTTGGAGACTTCTGTAATTTAAATAATTATATTTAAATACTAACTTACACGAATACGCGAACCTCAAGGCCATATTCGATAAAAAAGCAGTTATATTTTAACAAACGCACTGTTGAATTTGTTAAAAAAAATCTCATTATAAAATATTGATTTGAATTTTATGACCTAAACAATGTCAGGTATCATAAAATTAACTCGATGCTTATGTGAAGAAAGTATTTAAAATCCATAACTTCAAAGTTTTACATGTATGCTTATGAAAAAAAATCATAATAATTCTAATACAAGAGGAAGTAAAATGTACAATTTTAGGAGTGTTCCATTACTAGAAATATGTGTATGCTTAGGTTAGGTTTGGATATGGGTACTTTCATTGTACATATTTAACTTAATGAACTCTTGTTTTGACTACACTGGTTGAAGCGTCCAGCGCGAGTTGACTACATCATTTGTTTGACAGTGTTTAATGCTTTGAATAACCTGGCACCACAGTACATTCGAGTTATGTCAGAGAAAAGAGCTAACTGGGAAGCATCTTACACTCAGGTCTTCTGGATCACAGAGTAACAACTCCCTAAAGAAGTTAGACAGAGACAACTAAGCGGCTTACAATGATCGATACTTAAGCGTGAGTGGTCCTATAAAGTGGAATAGATTGCCTCCAGATATCCGTAGTGCACAAAGCAAGAGCACATTCTCTAAAGGACTGAAAACAGCTTTGTTTCATAGAGCAACATTAGACAGAATATAAGCGCCCTTGGAATGATCCTGAATCATTAAACGGCGCTATATAAATTATTTATTATTATTTGATTCTAATAAAAATAAAATTTGGCATTTTCTTAGCAAATCCAAATTTTAATTTGATTATACCAATGAAATAAGTTTTGCATCAAAATTTCCTGACTACATACAATGAAATACTACAAGACGCTACATAATATGAATTAAATTCTTTTCCTGATTTTAAAGTGTGCACTTTATATATTATAATCTAATATAGTGGACCAAGGTTTTAATTTTATCAGTTACCAATTTCATTCTTCTATAACACAAAAATTTACTCAAAGAATAATAAATCCATTTTTTACCCTTAAAACCTGATGCCATACGCCTCTAATCTTGTAAACATTCATGCATCGTGTCATAAATGCTCGTCAATTGTTAAAGTTTCTTACGTTTCACATGGTCATACTACACTTTTCTAAAATGACCCATACTATTCACTCCCGTCTCGTACACCCTTGTATATTCTTTTAATATGGCCAAACTACCTCAGGGCATTCACTCTCACTTTGCTAATACTTACTTAACGAGTCCGGAATTCAGATTTTGCCACTCCAATGTGTGGCGGCGGCAATCGCCCTGTCGGTTAATCTTATCAGGTCGTTCATGTGACAGCCTTCGTCCAGTTTTGCTATAATATTCTTCTTTATGTATCACAGATTATACTTTTAGTTTTTTCGAATACCAGTATCTTAGATTTACTCACATAAGGTAATACTCAATTCGTTCTGCAGGCATCCTTCATACACTTTATTCACTAAATATTGCAAACACACGTTCTGCAATCAAAACTGTTTCATCTGCATAATAAATAATAAAACTGTTTAATACAAATAAATATATAAGGTACATATTTATTACAAAACACATGAAATGTGGACTTATACTATATACTTACATGCCATCACGCCATGTTCCTCACAGGGTAGGCAGAGAGAATGGAACGCCCCATTTTTTCATCTTGACACACATTCATCACCTTGTCAACATTCATGCATCGTCTGTTGTTTATGCTTATTACATTTCTGTTTATCAAAATATCGTTCACACGGTCATGTCATCTTTTTCTTGCAGGCATCCTTCATACACTTTATTTACTAAATACTGCAATCACACGTAATGCAATCAAAACTGTTTCATCTGCATACATCAAATCATGTACGATTGATTTGTATCAAACCAACATTTACATACTTTAATGTTAAAGCAGTGCAACATTAACAGCGTGCAATTAAAAGACATTGTATTAAAGTATATTTGTTTATTTAACATCAATAAAAAACGAGTGGGTTGTGGCAAACACTAAACTCTCCACACCATAGTAAGTGTTCATTTTTTCTTCTTGAAATGTTGACAATTTCAATATGGTAAAGAATGCTTATGTTGTATGAAATATTTTAATAAAAACAGATAAATTTTGTTTTAAAGAGCGATAGAGCATTTTCAAAATTATAACATGTGATATCATATGAAGAATTTTTTTGCTATTTATGGAAAGCTAATCAGTTCTATGTTCAAGCTCTTTACCTTATAACATGAAATCAAATTACTGAACTTTTCCATACATAAGAAATTTATCTAAATACATTTTTATTCATACTAAATTTTACTACCAGGAATATATATTTTCTAACGATAGTATATTTTTATGTTAAGATAGACAAACTATTAATGCAGTATGGTGTAGAATGATTATGTTGTATGAAATATTTTAATAAAAGCAGATAAATTTTGTTTTAAAGGACGTTAGAGCATTTTGACAATTTTGACATGTGATATCATATGAAGAAATTTTTCGTTATTTATGGAAAGCTTATCAGTTCTATGTTCAAGCTCTTTACATAATAACATGAAATCAAATTACTGAACTTTTCCATACATAAGAAATTTATATACATTTTTTCATTCTAAATTTTACTACCAGGATTTCTTTCTAACGATTTATTTTCTAACGATAGTATATTTTTATATTAAGATAGACAAATTTTTATATTAAGATAGCCCCATACGCAGAATCGGTGGTGTTGTTTACAATATCAGATGTTGTCTTCTATGAGGTTTTTCTTTGTGGTCATGGTAACATTTCATAACTGAAAAAAAAGGAAAAATAATAGTAACATCAAAATAATAATAGGCTAATTTAATAGGATTTTTCATAACAGTCATTGTATTAAATAATAGTAGAAAACCAAAACATATTTCATATTAGTATGAATGATGATACTAGCACAGCATGAATTATACCAAAGAAGTTAATTATAATGACATCTATGGATTTAAATTGTACCGACATATTCTATCTACAGTTTTGGCTTTACTGATGTATGATAATATAAAAAAGTATTTTAACTAATCTTGTCAAAATCAATTTAAAGTATATATAGGACTCGCCAAGCGAATGTATATGGGTGATATCACCTGTATATAAACCAATTTTAACAATTTAAATTGTATCAACCAATAAAATCAGTTGATGTTCGACGTTATACAGCATATTGAGGCACATTTCCCCTGACCTTTGCAAAAATGATTTATAAAACTGTCACCTACATCCTCTTATATGGCGAGCACTAATAACATTGTAATTGTTTCTAAAGACACTCAAAAGATTCTTTTTAAGTAAACCATGTACGCTCAAAATTTTCTTATACTAGTCGTTAACGCCTTTATAAAGCATACTTTATGTACTCAAGATTTTTATGAATAATTTTAAAATCCAATACCTACCGTCGACTGTCGCCATAAGTCTTCTTCTTCTTTTTGGATCTGTTAGCCTGTTAAAGTCCTGTGTCAGTTTCCTTCCTGTGACGTCGAATGCCAGCTATCCTTCTATCTTTTGGGAGGACGTCCTGAAGGTCTGCTTTCTTGGCGAACATTATCCCTGGCTACTTTTGTTTGTTCGTGTTCATTCCATAACCTATGTTTCATTGTTCCAAGTTTTCTAGAGCAGAATGACAGTTCTCTGAAAACATCATTTTTGTTGGTTAAAATGTACTAATTTGCGTACAGTAAAATATAAATTGTGAAAAGTGCAAAGATATTATAGTAAGACTTTATTTTATGTATGGAAGTTTATCTAGTTTACGGTTATGATAAGTAATTTCATATAATTCTTGTTTTTTTATAACTCTTGTTCATTGTTGTTTTTTTTTTCAGAATTGTCAAATTCAACATCTTATAAAAGCAATAATGAACAAAATTAATAATCTTTTTTAGTAGATATAGCAAGAATACAGATTCCCACTGTAATATAAATGCTTTTATAAGGTACGTTGTACATTATAAATCAATGTTTATAACTCATATGAAAATACTGTAAATACGTAATAAAATAACAAAAGTATTTAATTAACTTACCAGATTCCAAATAATTGTGCCCAGCCGGCAACGTTTATTTTGTTTTATGTGTTTATTTATCAAAATACGAAAATAAACGAAGAAATTGTAATATAACCTCGCGAACTTTTATGACCAAACAACAAAATGTCAAAATCGTACGGCATGGATTCACACGAACCATAGAAAATAGAGTTGCCATTAATTAAAAGTAGTGGCGCTCGCAGACGATGGCCAAAAAGATACACTCAAAGTAAGGTAAGATTAATCTTAACTTACTGTACATTATAGGTTGTCCAAAATACCGTTGCCAAGGAAAGATAGATCTTTCCTTAAAACAATCTTACAGTGAGGTACCTCAACTTTTTCTTATTTTTTTCTCAAGATAACTAACGAAATACCAGCCTATATATGTATCTGCAATCTGCCAGAGAAGTTAAAAATACAAAACAAATTAAAGTACTTGTTTCAGAAATGATAACAAAACAAAATTATCCATGCCGTATACCGTTATAAATTCGTACCATAAAGTAGTTATAAATGTCGATAGTTTAATACATGTTTGTTTTACATAACACTTAACTACGATATTCCTATAATTAAATATAGTTATAAAAGTAACACGCACATACGAAGACCTTCCAACTTATTCGATAAAAAATAATTGGATTATAGCCAACATTAGGATAGTATTAAACTTGAAATATCTCCCCAATCAATACCCAGTAAAGTAGAGTACTTTAGTTACCTAACCAATTTATTAAAAGTACAGGGTGGTTGGTTTATTATATTTAAAGGTACTCTTAAAAATAATATCTGTTAAATAGTTCCTGAATATTCCTTCTATATCATTCCGTACCCTCCTTCTTTTCCTCATTGCTATGTGAGGTGTTATTATTATTATTGTACCTACAAATAGTTCCTGAATATTCCTTCTACATATATCATTCCGTACCCTCCTTCTTTTCCTCATTGCTATGTGAGGTGTTATTATTATTATTGTACAAATAGTTCCTGAATATTCATTCTATATCATTCCGTACCCTCCTTCTTTTCCTCATTGCTATGTGAGGTGTTATTATTATTATTGTACAAATAGTTCCTGAATATTCATTCTATATCATTCCGTACCCTCCTTCTTTTCCTCATTGCTATGTGAGGTGTTATTATTATTATTGTACAAATAGTTCCTGAATATTCCTTCTATATCATTCCGTACCCTCCTTCTTTTCCTCATTGCTATGTGAGGTGTTATTATTATTATTGTACAAATAGTTCCTGAATATTCATTCTATATCATTCCGTACCCTCCTTCTTTTCCTCATTGCTATGTGAGGTGTTATTATTATTATTGTACAAATAGTTCCTGAATATTCCTTCTATATCATTCCGTACCCTCCTTCTTTTCCTCATTGCTATGTGAGGTGTTATTATTATTATTGTACAAATAGTTCCTGAATATTCATTCTATATCATTCCGTACCCTCCTTCTTTTCCTCATTGCTATGTGAGGTGTTATCATTATTATTGTACAAATAGTTCCTGAATATTCCTTCTACATATATCATTCCGTACCCTCCTTCTTTTCCTCATTGCTATGTGAGGTGTTATTATTATTATTGTACAAATAGTTCCTGAATATTCATTCTATATCATTCCGTACCCTCCTTCTTTTCCTCATTGCTATGTGAGGTGTTATTATTATTATTGTACAAATAGTTCCTGAATATTCCTTCTATATCATTCCGTATCCTCCTTCTTTTCCTCATTGCTATGTGAGGTGTTATTATTATTATTGTACAAATAGTTCCTGAATATTCCTTCTATATCATTCCGTACCCTCCTTCTTTTCCTCATTGCTATGTGAGGTGTTATTATTATTATTGTACAAATAGTTCCTGAATATTCCTTCTATATCATTCCGTACCCTCCTTCTTTTCCTCATTGCTATGTGAGGTGTTATTATTATTATTGTACAAATAGTTCCTGAATATTCATTCTATATCATTCCGTACCCTCCTTCTTTTCCTCATTGCTATGTGAGGTGTTATCATTATTATTGTACAAATAGTTCCTGAATATTCCTTCTATATCATTCCGTACCCTCCTTCTTTTCCTCATTGCTATGTGAGGTGTTATTATTATTATTGTACAAATAGTTCCTGAATATTCATTCTATATCATTCCGTACCCTCCTTCTTTTCCTCATTGCTATGTGAGGTGTTATTATTATTATTGTACAAATAGTTCCTGAATATTCATTCTATATCATTCCGTACCCTCCTTCTTTTCCTCATTGCTATGTGAGGTGTTATCATTATTATTGTACAAATAGTTCCTGAATATTCCTTCTATATCATTCCGTACCCTCCTTCTTTTCCTCATTGCTATGTGAGGTGTTATTATTATTATTGTACAAATAGTTCCTGAATATTCATTCTATATCATTCCGTACCCTCCTTCTTTTCCTCATTGCTATGTGAGGTGTTATCATTATTATTGTACAAATAGTTCCTGAATATTCCTTCTATATCATTCCGTACCCTCCTTCTTTTCCTCATTGCTATGTGAGGTGTTATTATTATTATTGTACAAATAGTTCCTGAATATTCATTCTATATCATTCCGTACCCTCCTTCTTTTCCTCATTGCTATGTGAGGTGTTATCATTATTATTGTACAAATAGTTCCTGAATATTCCTTCTATATCATTCCGTACCCTCCTTCTTTTCCTCATTGCTATGTGAGGTGTTATTATTATTATTGTACAAATAGTTCCTGAATATTCATTCTATATCATTCCGTACCCTCCTTCTTTTCCTCATTGCTATGTGAGGTGTTATCATTATTATTGTACAAATAGTTCCTGAATATTCCTTCTATATCATTCCGTACCCTCCTTCTTTTCCTCATTGCTATGTGAGGTGTTATTATTATTATTGTACAAATAGTTCCTGAATATTCATTCTATATCATTCCGTACCCTCCTTCTTTTCCTCATTGCTATGTGAGGTGTTATCATTATTATTGTACAAATAGTTCCTGAATATTCCTTCTATATCATTCCGTACCCTCCTTCTTTTCCTCATTGCTATGTGAGGTGTTATTATTATTATTGTACAAATAGTTCCTGAATATTCATTCTATATCATTCCGTACCCTCCTTCTTTTCCTCATTGCTATGTGAGGTGTTATTATTATTATTGTACAAATAGTTCCTGAATATTCCTTCTATATCATTCCGTACCCTCCTTCTTTTCCTCATTGCTATGTGAGGTGTTATTATTATTATTGTACAAATAGTTCCTGAATATTCATTCTATATCATTCCGTACCCTCCTTCTTTTCCTCATTGCTATGTGAGGTGTTATCATTATTATTGTACAAATAGTTCCTGAATATTCCTTCTATATCATTCCGTACCCTCCTTCTTTTCCTCATTGCTATGTGAGGTGTTATTATTATTATTGT